>VWZZ01000332.1:2735297-2761661 GCA_013399095.1 Psophia crepitans
GTAGCGGGAGAGGGGGGGGGGCGAATAGAAACCCAAACAAAAAAACAAAAACCACTCCTATTGGATTAGATAAAAGGGAGGCTCACCACACTTACCAACTAGATTCCAAGCTGCAAAACTATTTATATTGGCAGCAACGTCAGCTGTCTCGGATCCCCAAGAAAAGCTAGCAGCTGGCATGTATACACAAGCTGACTTTTAAATAGCAAACCTGTTTTGCATATAAGGGGAGGTTCCATGTGAGCTGGACAAGCACTAGGGAAAGACTTGTAAATTATCATAGTAATTAAATAGTATATTTCTACCTGCATGGATCTACAGCGCTGTGGAACAGCTGTTGTTTCTAATAGTTACACAGTTCAACATGCTGTTGTATTTCTTGGCCCTTCTGTCCCCTTGTGCTGAGGGGGGAAAAGTTCCTCTGGTCCCAGCATGCAGACTCCCAGTGCTTCCTCTCAGAGTGCTCCTGGGCTCTGGGAAGGTTTGCCAAAAGAACCCAGAAAATGGTTATAACCAGCAGGTGATGGTGCTGTGATAATCTGACATACTCCTCCGCCAGCTTCACACACCTCCAATCCATCAGCGTGCCTTTTCTGAAGGAAGAAATGGGTTAACAGCAGTGTCCCCAGGCAGTGGTGCAGGAACGACATGCTGGTGCATGCCGATGCAGCTCCCAGCAGCCTCTCTGGAGGGGTGACCAAGTGCCAAACTACCCCAGCAGCTGCAGTCAATGAGCTAACGGGGAGAGTCAGGCAGAGGAGCACAGGGGAGAGTATGGGCCCAGGGGCTCAGCTGAGGAAGAAGAGGACGGTGTCACCCCTTCTCCCAACTGTGCCCTGGCTGGCTTAGAGGCTGCACCTGCAGCTGGGAGTACCCAGGCAAATGATTTCACGACTACCTTGTGCTACTGATCTAATGCTGTGCTGCTGCTTCTGTTGGAGGTGAACTTTCCTGGCCCGTTCCTTGCTGTTTCTCTCCCCTCTTCTCTACTGTGTTCCCATTGCTGCCATTAATGCTTCTTGTCTCTGAAGTGATCTGAAAAAACGAATGTAACAGTCCTGCAAACAGATCTTGCTAATAATGAAAAAGGAGCAAGAAAAGTCTCCTCATTTAATGGAGTTGTGGTTGATCTGTGCAAGCCAAATAGGGAGTTGCAAGGTGTGGATTTACAGCAAATCAACCAAATTAGTGTAATGCTTCTGTATTACCATCTTTCCTCTCTCTTGAGCAACTCTGTACCCTTACTTGTGCCAGCACTGATGCTCTTACTTTGGCAAGCCATCAGAGGATGTCAGTCTGGCAGAAAACTAATCCATAAAAAAAGAAGTGAACAGTTTTCTGCTAGGTCATTCTCCTGGACTGCGTCAGCACGAGTCAAACAAGCAGGAGGATCTGCAGCAGGAGAGGGAGTAGGAGCATGAAGCTGTTGACAGGAGGAGCAGACTCACTCTCTGGCTGGCAGCTAGCCATTACATCAAATTAACTTTAGTTTTACATAGTAAAACCACACCCCATGTTTATGAACCTTGCCTAACCGGGCAAGTAAAAGATTGCCTTAACTGAGACACACAAGAGAAGCCTGAGGGTATTGGTATCTCACTGCTTTACCTGGAAACAAACAATAGCCAAGGCAAGGAAAAGTCCCTCCAGAGACAATGGCATTGATATCCACCAGATAATAACTTTTAACAGTGACTCTTGGAGAAAATCCAGAATCAAGTAAACCAAAAGTGATTAAGGAAGGAAGAGAGACACTAAAGAGGCTGCTAAGGTGCAGTCTGCCAGGCGGCCAGACATGAATGATTGCTTTCTGAGTTTCTCCACCTTTTTTCTGCTCCCTGGCTAACAACAGCGTTACTCAAGTGGTGTTCTGAGTCACACACTTTGCTTCTGCAGCCAGACAACACATAAACGGTCATTCGTCTAATGGAAATCGCCTTGCCCAGCTGCACCTTAATACCGGTTGTCCATATTTTCTTCAAGTGGGAAGTCCCACAGTGGCTTGCTGTGGTGGCAATGGTTCCCTGCTCTATGTTGGCTGTGCCTCCGGCCACCTCCCACCTCCCCTGACCTTACCGCAGTCCTCTATTTGCAAAAAACTCTCCTTCCTGACTTTTTTTTTTTTTAAAAAAGTGCTTTTTCCAAACAACAAGTTGTGTGCTGCAACTATTTTACAAAATCATTCCTTGCTAACTATCAAAAAATGGATGTCTCAGTGTAGACACACTAGGTTTGATCCTCCCTCTTTCCTTTTAGTGTAAATCAAAATCAGTGTCACCAGTGAAGTTTAAAACAGGTATAGGTCTGAGGAGAATCAAGCTCTTCACTTCTATTGTTCCACACTTACTTCGTTGCCCTTATAGCTGATTGTTGTAATGAAAACGTTTTTAAAAAGGTTAAAAAATGCAAATGGGGTGTGTGGGTGCATTAATAAGAGGATATAAAAATAATGCAGAAGATAATATAACGACAGAATACTGAACAATGGAGCATTTGCATTTGGAGGACCGTGTTCAATTTCGGGTGCCACCTCTTAGGAAAGATATAGCAATAGCTGCAAATGAAGGCTAATAAAAAGAATTCAGAAGCTAAAACTCGTGAGCGTACATGAAAAAAATCAGTCGGAAAACAAGACAGGTTACATTTAATGAGTGATACCGAGTCCGTTAAAAATTATCAATGTATGTTTCCCCTGCAAAATGTTCAAACCTGAATCCGTTGATTCCTTACACTGTTGGAAAGGCAAGCCCGGCTCAGGTAATTCAGTATTTTTGCAACGCTATACAGTGTAGCAGCTGTCGTTAAAATCAAGAGTCTTCTATGGAGTCAGGCCATGCAAGAGAGCAATTACACGGTTTTGCAAACTTGCAGTTAAAACACGATGGGCTGCTCTCCAGACGTTAGGGAATATGGTATCATTTGTGCAGAACATAAATCATACAGATCAGGGGTCTGACCGAAAGTCTGCTCTCTCAGGGGAATCATAATGAATGTAACATGCAAATGCTAATGGCAGAGCTCTTTGGGAAACAGGGTTCACTGGACAAGGGAACATCCGCTGTTTCCTTTTAATTCCAATCCTAGTTAAGGAAATGAGCCTTCGTGCACTTTCGAAAGCAGCGCCTCATTACCCTCATCAGATGTAAGCGCAACACATATGAGGACCAGGTCGTCTTTGGGTTCTTATGATTTCACACTCCGTTGACTGCAGTTAAGTTACTTTTGAGTTCCAGCAGGAGGAGTAAGCAAAGAATAGTGCTGCCGGTGTTTCTCTCCCAGTTTATTTTCTCTCCTCGTGCAAAGAGTTGGGCAAAATTCAAAATACACTCCCTCAACCCAAAGGAAAACAACATCACCCCACAGTGGCCCCGTAAGCCTTCTGACACTCCACGGTGAGTTGTGGGTTTGTCACAGGGAAGCTTCCTTATTCTGTGAGAGACAACGTCCAATAAACAGCCTGCTTATGATACACATTACATCATTTTTCCATTTGGTTTACCCATTTGGAACAGAAAAAAAAACCCCAACTTTATTTTTGTAACAAAATGAATGGCACAATCTATGAGAAGCAAAGGAAGAGAGGTGGTGAGATTAACATACAAAAAGGGGATTGTAAAAGCAGGATTTCTTTAACCCTCAAAATAGCAACACTGGGAAGGACTCACCAGAGCAATTTAATGGCTGGAAACAGCAATAAAACCGGAGTCTCTTGCTTCACGTACTCTGCCAGTGCTGGGACACTCAGATAAGCAAGTCTGAAGCACAAGGCTAGCTAGGTTCACCCTGGAGTGACTCTTGCGACAGAGAGGAGCCCAAATTCCAGTGCCCCCTTCATTTCTGTGTCGTGCTAGCTCACAGACCAGGAGTGTACAGGTCTGATGGTGACCTTGATTAATCATTACAGGATTAATTGCTGATAGCCCTCTATGCCGAGGCCAGGCCCTCAGCTCATGTAAAGGGACACTGACATTGGTGACCATGAAGCTATGATGACTGACCTCAGACTACCCAAAGCTTTACTCGATGAACATTTGGCCTTCCATGGAGTAGACTGCACATACAGTTGCATTTTAAAAGGAACTGGATAATGTTGTGACCAATTAAAATATTTTGAGATGAACAAGGCACTTGGCAAATTCAGTGAACTTCAAAAAGAAAAAAAAATATATCAAAGACTAGCATCAAATTCAGCAGACGATATGATGTCATTCAAACTGCAGGCTTAAAAATACCAAGGGAGTTACCCAAGGATGAGGAAAAACTTCTCTCCTAAGTATTGCACTGCAGAGGTATCTACAGGAATTACAGGCTTATTTGTCTTCCTTTGAAGGACTGGGCCCTAAGCTGCCTGGAGAAGAGGGACATTAAAATAATAGCAAGCAAGCCCAGTGGTGAGAACAGCAAACGTAAGCACAACCTAAATAAGAACTTGCAGTATTTCAAGGGAGAAAATTATCAGGCATTTGGATGAAGAGACCCAAAAGGCTTTAAAATAAAACCAGGTTGGCTCTGCTATATCCACCCCAGGGCCCAGGTATGTGAACACCCCTGAAATAAAAAAAAAAAGACAACCTAAAAATAGTCATAAACATTTAGGTCTTTTCATCTCAAATGGCTGTAAATAATGTAAAGCAAGAGTAGTTTCTCAGCCAGTGGGCCTTAAAAGTGTAAGCAAATACCATTTACTGTTTCCACTTATTTGAGTTCGCAGATTTGGACCAAAGTTTCACCCCGTTGTTAAAGATTTATACGCTAGGTTTAACAATGCCCTGTCATTAAGCCTTTGGCACAAGCAGTGCAAAGGACGTTCAGGGCATATTTGTACTAACTTATCTGGGTAAAGGGAAAGCTGTTCCTTTAAACTATGTTTGCTGTGACTCTGGAAACTGAGCAAACAAAGTCTGAGGGAAACTTCACTCTTAAGCAGAACTGACAGAAGGTACAAGGACTGAAGGACAGGGATCTTCTCTTGGACATACCTGCCTCTGGATTCACAACGGAATTGCAAATCTCTAACGGCTTGGAAGAGTTTAGACCAGACTTGTTGGACGTACCTCATCCCGATGGCAAATGAGAGACTGGTTCAGCCCCAGACTGCCAGGTGAGTAAAATCCTGTTCTGGGAGGGGATGCTGGAAGAGCTGAGGAAGAAACCTCAGGTCACAAACAAAGGCACAAATCCAGTTCCTGGGAAAGAACTGACTCTGCTCTCAAAGCAAAGTCACACTGAAGGAGTCCTGTGCAACCCAGACAGAGCACAGCCATGACACTGTTGAAATAGTGGCTGACGGAGAGGAGAGTCCATTGGCACAGCTTGACAGGCACAGAAACCACCACAGGGAGGAAGCCGAGTCAGAGAGGAGACCCAGCCTGCACAGAACAGGCATTAATGTGACCCACTAAAGAGCAAACATCCCCCAAACCAACCAACCAAACCGTGTGTCTTTTTCCAGGGGCAGGACACGTTGTGATTTTTCCTGGCAAAGGTTTATGTGTGATCTTGCTTTTAAAAAACATATAAATAAAGACAGGAAATATGAAAACCAGCCTGTTTTCCTCCTAACATCAGGCTGATCCTTCCCCTTAGCTGATCTTTCCTTTCACTCTCAGGAGACCAATTGCTGTGTATTCAGTACAGCTGTGAACTCCGTCCCAGCAATTAGGTGTATTTTTAAATGCACAAAGTAAACAGGGACTCAAATCTCCTAAGAACAAGCTAGCTCTTGAGATACTAAACTGTTAACAAATTCAACAGTTACACTGAAGCTACCATTTCCAGATATAGTTGAAAGTAGGAAACTGCACTAAAATAACAAAAAGATTTTAAAACATTTCACTGAACCTGCCAAAAGGACTAATTGGCTGACATTCATTTTAAGAGATGGAGAGAAATTTTATTTAGGTCTGGTTTTCTCCAGACTCCAATTGGGACTGATAAATCCAATCCACTCTAAGACCAACTGTAAATCATAGAATCATAGAATCACAGAATCATTAAGGTTGGAAGAGACCTCAAGGATCAGCTAGTCCAACCGTCCCCCCACCACCTATTACCGACCAAACCATGTCCCTAAGTACCACATCCAACCTTTCCTTAAAGACACCCAGGGAAATATAGGAGTATATGTGAAATGTCACAGTAATTGCCAGAAAAGAAATGCCCAGAGACAAAATCCCCCTCGTCCCACACTGCCATAATTTGGGGAAGACATTTGCAAGACAATGGAAAATGCTTTAACTATATAATTACCATTATTAATTACCTGAGTATGTGGCCAGTGCCTGGGGTTTTCACTCAAATTCTCCTTTTGGAAGTAGCTTGTTCTATGATTTCTATAGAAAAAATCATTTTTACCACCACAGTACCTGGAGGCAGTATTACATGTTTCCAAACAGCACCCCATGGAAGCAGCCCCATTAGATATAAAATAAGAAAAACTGGCAAGACTCAGTAAAACCTAAGACAATCTAGAAACTTCATCTCCTCCCTGCCTTCTCTTTCCCAGCCAAAATCATTTTTGAAACGGATGTCTATGAAAAAATAGGTCTAGCAGGTTACTCATCTGCAAAACTTAGGCTCTGCTGTTCCAAAAGGGAGAAATTTCTGAAACAATGACCCCTTCTTAGGTGAAATTGCCATCAGCTCAAATAAAGCTTAGGATGAGTAACAGGGACACTGAGGAACTAGAAATCTAAACAAAATGCCTGCTTTTCATCCAGGGACAGAAATGTAGGAAATATCAAATGAAAAATAACAATTAAAAAAAAAAAAAAAAAGAGAATACCCGAACTGGTTCCTTTTTTCTTTAATCACAGTATTGTCCAGAGCTCTTTTGAACCCGTCAGCCTATCATATGTCATGCTCTTGTACTTACTCCGAGATCCTCCTCAAGGAGCTCAAAATAAAAAAACCTATGGGAGAAATGGGGAACCAAGACCCAGGGAAATCCCTGACATGCTCAAGATTGCCCAGGGAACTGCAGCAGAGCTGAGAAATGAAATCTGCACTCACAGGACCAGATACAGTGCCACAGCTGTGAGATTCACTACCCTCACCCCAGCCTTCTTTCTGTGCTTAAAAACTGGGGATAAAGAGGAGGGTAACAACTGCTGTTAGAAAGAAAGGTCTGGAAGGGAAAGGTTTGCCAATCTTTTGAAGCACTGGGGTAAAGTCAGCTCTAGAGTTATGGCTGAGGAGACCACGTCACTTGTTTGACAAAAAAACCTGAGAATTCCTGTGGAGGGACATGCAGCCAGAGAGCACTGCACATGTGCCTGTTTTTCTACAGCGCAACACTGCCTAGTGCTGTAGCTGACAAACTGGAGGCAAGAGGTGGGGAGCTTCTGGTTGTGACTGCCTAAACCCTGAGCTAGTGCCTCAGTCCTAGGGCAGAAGAGTCTGCTCTGCGCTGGGAGCAGCAGTCCTGCAAATCCTCCCTTCCCGCCAGGGTCGGGGCTCCTCCCCTGGGGCTAAAAAGATCCCTTCTGGAGGGCAATTTTGCATGACTGATGCTGTTTGCTGCAGTTTCCAGAGTTGTCTATCTAAAGTATTTTTCCTGAATTACTTAAAGACACGTGCAATCGGTATCACAGGCTATAAGAATAGTATCAGCTTATGACAGGTTTGAAATTAGCTTGATGCGGCTGACAAGGCCAGCCTGGCACAGCAGCACTCCAAACCTGCCTGGCATTTCAAACCAGTAGAAACCAGTCTAACAGGATTCTGATGTCTTATTGACTCCTGGCTCCCTTGAAGCTACAAATTTGCAAGCAGATTCACCAAACAGGCACTCCTTGGACCCTTCACCCAATAACCACTGAGGGAGGAAAAACTGAGAGCTCTTCTATTCCTTGATCAACAAAATCAGCTCTCCTCTTTCCCTGCTTCTGTATGGAAGCTTCAAATAAAAACCCCTTTGAGCTTTTACCTCTCTGCAGTTCAAATAACCACCCACACTCATTTCTTCCATAGCTAGTGTCTCATACACAACCAACAAATCTAGAAATAGAAGTGGAAATCATTCTAGTTTTCCCTAAGAGCAGTACAGGTGTCATCTGCCCCAGGGACGCTAGGCCTGTATACTTCCTAAAGAGTCTGTCTTGAAAAGCTTCAACTAAGACATCTGCTAACCTCCTCTTCTAAGTATTGCTGTGTGCTTGCACATTGGTATCTCCTGCTTTGAGGCTGTGTCCTGTGATTTGCACCTAGCCCTGAGCTGATAGTCATATACTCCCCCAGTCTAGGAGATGCAGTTGTTTAGTTTTTAATTATTCACTTACCTTCCAGGGATAAGCCTGGAAAACCTCATGAATTTTAGACCACAGCTACTTAGCAACAATTTCACTATGTCTTCTAAGCAGAAATAAGGAACGGGATGGCGCCAGGGGCAACAACATTTAGTAATTAGCAGGAAAAAGGAAAGAGGGCTTCCTCTAGAGACAGGAGTTCTGGCTAATATATAGACATTTCAGCAATGTCAGAGGAACAGGATGAGTTTTATACCTTTTACTTCTCAAGATTCTCTCAAAATCTTCAGGCAGGGATATACTTTCACCATTGCATGTGCATTAATTTAAGAAAAGGAATAAAAATAAGGTCAGGATTTTGTTTAATTAGTTTTAAGACCTCATAATGAAAACCAGAAGGGCTTGTAGATTTCCACTTCCACTCTCCTGTACTCTAAAAGTTGGGTTGACTCCCCCCCTACACAGCTGGAGCATGTGTGCGTGTTTATATATGCATATATACGTGTACATACACACATATGTAGAATAGCTCCAGAGGGGGAATTGTTTAAACTCTTAGCTATCGCCCATAGCTATGTCTACTACAGGAGACCCATGGGATGAAGCAGGGAATGCAATGGGATAGGGCTGGACCACTCCGAGATGCCTGGATTGAACGATGACATCCATGAGCAGAAATGAAAATTGTTAGTGGTGCACAAGACAACATATATTTTTAATCATGATTTTTGACTCATAAAGAATCAGTAAGCAGTCAAAAAGATAAATCATCCTGGCATCAGAAAAATGTGCAGTTATTTAATGTTATTCTTTAAGTATGTATCGATAGATATTAGTTAATTAACACAGAGTAGCTGCTATAAATACTCTGCGTTTCATGCAGAGGGAATTGTGTGAAGGCATGTATGCATTTCTGCTATATGTAAGTAACCTTTTATAGGATACACTCATTTTGTGTCTATGTTTACACATGTATGCTTACCTCTACCCATAGGAGGTCCCACAATGCCAAACTTAATTCTGGAAACATTTTTATATCTAGCAAAACCACCTGAGTAATTTTTAGCTGTTTTAAATGTACTGGTTTCTCTCTCCAAGCCCCATTAGCTTGATCTCATGGTCTCTAAAGCACATGGCTTTGGAAGCTATATTAAACGAATCCAATGTATTTATTTTTAGTCTCTGAAGTGTTTCTAAAACAGGTTCTCTGTAACATATGTGCAAGACATAAAGGTTTTATTGTCACAAGCGTGTAATGAACTGCATAATTCGCTCTTGCTTCTACTTGCTATAAATAAGGTACCATCACTAAATCACAGCAATAAAACCTTTCACACCTGAAAGACTATCTCAAAATTGGAGTGGTTGTAGTTTGATTATGTTAGGACTGGTGATAGAATTCAATCTCATTTACAAAATAAGTAAAAAAATGTTTGTTTTCTGGAAATGTGTGGGGTCAAACAATCCGATATTCTTTCAGCCAGCCCCAAACATATTGTCTTCTTTTCTCTGGCTTCTGCTGTGAACCTCTTTGGGCTGGGTCTCACTTTCTGGTTGGTCTGTGCTCATGGTCCTCCTGGTTTCTCCACCCCTGTGCCTTAATCAAATAATACCTTAGCCTTGCACCTAAATAGTTCAAATTCTTTTGTGAAATGTCATGGACCTTTGCTTTGGACAGGGACAGGTGCTTACCTGTCTCTTGCCACCACCTAAAAGGAAGGGTAGGGACTGTTAACAGTTCCAAGGAGGGATATCCCAGCCAGTAACAAAGAAAACAAAAATATATGTGTAGTCAGGCAGCTCAGGGCCCTGAGGGCTTTAGGTTAAGGTGTTACCATGCCCAGATGCCTGTGCATCTTTCTGCTGGAAGTTAGTCCACCTGTAACAGGGGTGGCTCAAGAGGACACGTGAGAGTGCCTCACTTACACCCGCTTCAAGTCTATGCATTAGCTTAAACCACCGATGAGGCTAAATTAATTCATAGCTACATCTGCTGAGAGCTAAATCTGCCAGAGCCTAGGGCTGAGTCTGTGCGTGTTACTATTCCCCTGACTCAGACAGAAATATCTCCCCATGCAAACACAGGCCTGAGCCTGTGTGGAGCCCCAGAGCTTTCAGCAGGACCCACCCGCGCATGGCACTCCTTAAGGGATTGGCACCCATGTGAGCAAGAACGGCAGCCGATGAGTAAGGCCTGCTGCTGGATTTTGGACTGTGCCCCATCCCTACAGAGCTGTTTTTGCCTCATTATGATGCAGAGTGAAATAGTTTAGAGATGACATTCTACTCCACTTAAAACAGAGGAAGAAGGAGGAAAAAAATCAATGCCTAATACGTGGCCAGGGATGTAATGGGGGGACGACAGGAGGCAGAGGTTAGTTTTCAGTTTGTACAAGACTTTCAAAGTAAAGCATTTTAGAAAGAAACTGGTAAGATGCAGCAAAATTGGTGTTTGCATGTATTGTATTTAAAAAAAAATAAATTAAAGGAGCCATGTTAACTATGAGGGCTTCAAAACAAAATATTGTCTTAAAAGAGCTCCATCTGGTTCATCAAATATACATGAATGGTGCATCCTTACATTCAGCATGCAAAACCCTCCAGATGAGTCATTGGTAGGGCTTATACTTGAAACAACTTCAACACATAAAACAGAAGAAACGATTACATGACCTCCTGCCATTCTACATCATAAAAACCCTGCAGCCAAGACGGTAATTTCTGCATTGAGCCCCAAAACTTTCCATTTAGATATATATACTTTAAAGGGGCACCCAGTCATGGATGGATTTAAGGTGATGGCAAAACTAACAGACCACTGGATAACTCAGTGTAGGGGTTCATTGGCCTCTGTGCTGAAAGCACCGGTCTGCCTTCTGGTGGGACGCAATCTTTGCATACGCTGTGTGGCCATCAATACTGTTATCTTCTCCTGCTGGTGGTAGGGATACGTTATGCAATCAGACAAGGGCAATTCATCTTCTGTGACCGTCTGCCCCTACACAGACCAACCATACAGTCAAGTTCTATTCATACCTGTTATTTCCTGCTTTGAGACACCCCTGAGTTGCACAGCTGAAGATTTCAGCCTCTCTGAAGCATTAATTAAACAATTTTCATTATGCTTCCAGACTAGGCAACAACACTGTATAACACTGGCAAATTGAGTATTTTTAATTTCAAAATCATTAAGCATTCATTAAGTATATACTTACTTATTACAGTACTTAACACTTTCCAGTCAGACAATGCGCTTCCCCGTTTAAAGGGGAATTAGGAAGTTAACGAAGCACTGCATCCAACAGCAAGCAGAGCCACTAGCCTCATCTTACGGCACCCCTTGTATCACAGGGAGGGCTGAGTGCAGGAAGCCAGCTAAGTCCCACACCAACCGTTGCCTCATGGCAGTGGAAGGGAGCGGATGGAAGAAATCCTTCCAGAGACAGAGGCCATCAGCGCAGGGCCAGCACCAGGCATAACAAAATAGCCCATTACCCCAGGGTGGCAAACTACCAGGGGTAGCAAAGCGGCCATGATCCGGCTCCATGATTCATGGAGCCCTGAAAAACTGCTGCTGAGAGGAGTCAGGGCGTGTGAGGCAGCAGGTTTGGCGGGGAATGGAGATGGCTCTTCCCAGCAGCTAAGGCACTGCTTGCACCCTTTCTGTTTCAGCAACAGCTGAGGCAGCCAGCCTGATTTTCTGATGCTGCCATCCCCAGCAGCTCCCTCTGCCCACCAGGGCTGCCACCAGTGACAGACCAAACAGTCTGCCTCTATCGCGGCTCATACAGCTGCGCCCGCCTGGCATGTCGTGGGATGAGCAAAAGGGGAGAGATGATCAACCAGCACTCGGATATACCTCCTGCTCCAGGGTCTCGGATCAAACTGCCCAGACTAAGCTCATTTGAAATACCTGCACGTCTACACAGCTACAATCTCAGCTTTCAGGGTGCAGCTTCTGCTACAAAAAACATTCTTAGCTTTGATTAGATCTAACCGATGAAAAGGAGTTGCTCTTTACACAACCAACACCCTCTGAATCCCTACCAGCTTATTCTCTTTGTACAGCAGGAACCAGCAGTTAGTTGTTGACATCCACAGCCAGATGATACCTTTCAAATACATCCAGTCCCATCCTCCCAGAAGCAGCAGAGTCCCTGTTTTTTCCCACACACACCCACGTGTCAAAGTCCACACTGCTCTAGGAACCTCAGTCCCTTTTACAATTTTTATTAGCGTTTTACCTAACGTTCAACTGGTTTTGTACAAATTCATGGCATTTACCGGCAAATGCCATTTTTTAACATTAGCAAGTGTTGTGGTTTCACCCCAGCCAGCAACTAAGACCCACACAGCTGCTCACTCCCTCTCTCCCTCCCACAGCAGGATGGGGAAGAGAATCAGGAGAGTGATAAAACTTGTGGGTTGAGGTAAAGACAATTTAATAGGTAAAGCAAAAGCCACACACACAAGCAAAGCAAAACAAGGAATTAATTTCCCATCTCCCATCGGCAGGCAGGAGTTCAGCCATCCCCAGGAAATCAGGGCTCCCTCACTGGTTACTTGGGAAGACAAACACCCTAACTCCAAACATCCCCCCCTTCCTTCTTCCCCCAGCTTTATACGCTGAGCATGATGTCATACGGTATGGAATATCCCTTTGGCCAGTTGGGGTCAGCTGTCCCAGCCGTGTCCCCTCCCAGCTCCTTGGGCCCCCCCAGCCTACCCACTGTTGGGGTGGTGTGAGAGGCAGAAAAGGCCTTGGTTCTGTGTAAGCACTGCTCAGCAATAACAAACACATCCCTGTGTTATCAACACTATTTTCAGTATAAATCCAAAACATAGCCACTACTAGCTACTGTGAAGAAAATTAACTCTATCCCAGCTAAAACCAGCACAGCAAGTAAAATTTCTATACAGCCAAATTCCTGGAGGCTGAATTATGTGTGAGTCAAAACGCATATTTCTAGTGCTGCTGTACGTGCATCACTTGCTGGTTTTACTGTTGTCATCTTTCTCCTTTTCCCTACAGGCTGCTACTTTGGTCTTCTTGAACTACAGGGAAGTATGTTTGCCTGCAAAGCACATTCAGGTAGGTGGTGACGCTGCAGCAAGACACATGATCTCAAGATAGCATGTGAATATACTTGGGATGGGTTACTCCTGACGCAAGACCTGACACTCACTCACCTGTCACTATCAGAAGTGAATACCTGCTTCAAAAACTCACTACAGACACTCAGACAGGGATAGTTATGGTCCACACGTACTTGAATCATTCGTTCTCTGTCATCATACCTTGACTGCTACCAGAATAATGTAATACTAATTTTGAATGCATCCTTTAAAATCATCCCTAAAGCAAGTGCAAAAGCCAGGACTGTTTGATTGATGTATCAGTAAATGGTTTCTCAATAATTTCACAGAGTATCAATTTTGGAATAGGAAGCACTGCCTTCAGAAATACATTCTGTTCTTGAAATCTTCATTGAAGAAAGTAAAAATATATATATTGCTTATAGCCACCACAATGAACAAGTGGCCCCTCACCCCTGCCTCTCCTTTCTCTCACCCACTGCTATATTCACTTCTGGTCAAACATCTAGTTTGTTAGGGACTGTTTGATAGCCTAACAGCAAGGCAGCTGCTCAGGATGGACACCTTTCATTCCTCTGGTGGACCAAAAAAAGCGTGTGTGGCAAAGATAACTACACTGGGTTGATGGGGCTACTGAACACACAGTTAGATCATTGGGCCACATGGCTGAGCGAGTTTCACTTAGCCGTGCAGAAGGCTCCTTCTCTACCAAGTATCTTTGTAAAAGCTGAACAACACTGATGTATTCACCAGGTAAGTGAATATGAAAACAGTGTTCTCCATGCATGCGTGCACTCCCACACACACACACACGCATCTGTTTGTCTAATGATTCCGTTAGAGATTTACATGGTTTCAGAATTACTCCTGACTGGTGAGCAGCTCCTGTGAAAACTGTTTCAAGAAAACACCAACATCCACTTGCCAAGCACTGCAACCTATGTCAGCACTGCAAAGGTCACGAGAGAGAGACAGGTCTCTGCCCCAGCCTGAGTAACGTGAACATGGGGTGGTTGCTTGAAGCATGTGGGGACTTTGATATAGAGAAGATTGTCACAGGTTCATGTCCTCGAGTGGCAAGGCATTAAACAGTTTAAAGAATAGAAATAAATAAAAAATAAGAGATTGTGATGAGTTTAGGGTTAGGAAGGATTATAGGTATAATATTACTTGTGGTACAGTTAACAGAAATGCTTTCATTACAGTTGCAAGGATCAAGCCTTTGGGGCGTTAGTCCTGGGACAGTAAGAAAGGCACAGGGAAAGAAATAGCCTCTTCTTTCTTTTCAAGCTGCCTCCAACAACAGCTGGTTTTACTTCGCTGTTCCACTGAGCCACAGAAACAGAAACAGGCTTAGTGAATCTCTATACCTCAGAGTAATTTACAAACCAAACTTAACACCACAACCAACAAATGGGTCCTTCATACACTTCCAGTAACACTGGAAACAGTCCCAGAGCAACCACCAGTTCCAAACAGTCCAAAAGTCTTGGCAGAATTGAAGTCAGGATCCAAATTTAGCAGCTATGAGCTACACGCTGTGGTTCAGGTTATGAAAGGAGAAAGCAGACTTTCTCATCTGTAGAGCCAAGCAGCATAATGACTCACGCCCAGCACACGATTTCAGGTAGTGACCCTCCCTTTATATGCATAAAACACAGGGCCCTCAAAAATTCTGGAAAGTAGAGGATTCACAGATGATATCCCAACTGTCCCTGATGTCCCAGGGTTAGCTGGAGTGACCCTGAGGACAAGCGAGGAAAATGTTTGCGGCACACATGGGCTCATAGAGGTTGCAGGAGACCCAGAAAAATAAACAACTGAGACACTTCTAGAGTGTCTTGTATAGTGGATATACTGTAATGTAACAAGCCAGTGATGCATATAACTTCTCAAAACAGCATCTAATGACTAATCCATAGCATTACTTTATGCCCTTCTCTCAGTGAAATGTCAATTTTATAGTCATATTTCCTATACAGCATCTCTTTCTACTATTCATGATAGCCCCATCAGTCACAAAATCACGTTACGTACTTAGAAAGGCTTTGACAGCTGTAAGAACTCAGAAAGACAAAGCCAGCAGTGAATGCTTAAGTAATCAGTTCACATTTTACCCAATCTTGCAAAGGCTGAAGGATCAACTGCTGTTTTGCTGTTGTAGTGATTCACCTCCTAAAAATGCTTGGGAGTACTGGCATAATCCATGTACCGACACACAGAGCAGCAGGACCCCTGTGCTGAAGCCCCTGTGTCACTGAGGGGGTACAATGGCACTTGAGGGCAACTCTGGGAAACAAAATCAAGTCTCTGCTCTCTCCATTGCTGCATAATCTTGTAGCTTTTACCTTCACTTCATGACAGTTATGAGTATTTCTTCACTTGTCTGCACTGCAGGAGTGAGTGTTATTAGTAAGTGTTAGAAGGCACCGAGCCCTGTAAAAGGTATTAATTCATCTATTACAGGGAAAAGTACACAGATAATAGATTAACAGAGCTTTGTCTTCAGCTTTTACTTTCTATTCCATAACAGTTTCACCCTCAAAAACAAGGACACAGTCATTACCTGTATCCACTCTAAATCAATTAGTAATCTACTGCTCACAAGTGAGAGAAGGGAGTGGCCATCAACTGAGAAAATACAGTCATCTTTCCAGTAACATCTGTAGCCCTGCCACGTGTCATGACAACCATGAGCACGTCAAAGCAATGTTCAGGACAGTAGAATAAGGCTTGTAAAGTGATGATCTCAGAATGATCTCAGACAAAAATTCCTGGCAAGTCTCCATTATCCTGAACAGATAATGCAGTGTGGCCTCTGAACTAACCAGAACTTTGTCCTCACTTCTATTTTGTTGTGTTTGGTTTGTCTGTCCCCAGTTCTAATTCAGATAAAGCTGATGGAGTTGCGGAGGCTACCTGTCTCCTGCTGCTCTGCTGCTGATCCATCGTCTCAGTTGTCATAGAGACAAGATCTGGAAGCCATGGATGGGCACGGGAGAGAAGCTGCTGGCAGGCTCTCCATTGGTGGGATCCAGCAGGACCTTTCTCAGCAGGTACTGAGAAAGTCAAGTTCAGTCTCTGAAGGTGAGGAAGAGTCAGAAGGTGCTCACCCAGTGACCCAAGAGAAGGACTCACAGACACATTACATTGCCATTCAAAGAAATTCCAAGTACTACCGGTCCATGAGGCTGCCAAAGCGAGATAAAAGAAAGACTTCAAGAGAGGCAATACACATGGGACGTGCTACAGGTGAGTACTGGCCCAAACAGCATTACGCTTCCTTTTCCAGTGAGATTAGGAACTATAGGAGTTAATGGGATGAGAAAAGGGACAGGGAAGGTAGAAGGTGGCTCGGTGGTCAGCACATTAGAGAACACCCCTGCCTTATGGCACAGCTGGCTGAGGGATGCCATTCTTCTTTGCTCGGCTTGGAAATGCAAAATGGTTGAATGTCCACGCACCCTTCATGGTGGAGAATCTAAACAAATGTGGGACTCTGCTCAGCCACCCCTCTGCTCTCTAAGAGAAAAACAATTTAAACATGGAAAGATACGAAGCTGTCAACAAAGCAGGAACGTCTTCAGCATATAGAAAGGACAAATTCAAAAGCAGTGAGATCTATACAAGTAACTTTATGGCAAGCTGAGTGGCGTATAGAGGAAAAAGTCAGCAAAAAGAGAGCAGTACATTTAGGGACCAAGCCTGTGTAAACTGCAATGGACCCTTATGAAAGGGGAGCAAGACTTCTCTGAAAATGCAGTTGCTGCTACCTTGCATTGAATACAGCTGTAAGAAACACTTAAGATCCCTTTGAACCAGCAGGCTGAAATAACAGGAACACCATTCAGACCATACACGCACTCAGCCATGGCTACAGCAGAAATGGAACGAGTCGGCTTTCTCTGAGAATGAACAGTACAGAGCATGACTGCAAGGCCAGGCTTTCACTGAGCTGGCACCTTGTCTGAGCAGCTGTCTGCGAAAGAAACAAGAGAAAAAGATGAGAAGCTGAAGAGAGACCCAGAAAAGGAGCTATTGCACACCCAGAAGCACTGGAAACAGGGCTGCAAGAAAAAAATGGCAGTGGTTTTAATCTAAACACTAAATGACAGAGACCTGGGACTACGAATGCAGAAAATGCCCTTTGCTTCACCTCCCAGGTGTTCAGGGAACCTGAGTTTTATAACTCCTTGTAAATAGAAGGAATCACAGTGAAGATACTTATCCTACTTTCAGATTATAATCTAACAGAAGCAATGCACTGGACTCTGAACTTTGGCTAGCCGCGTGAGTCAAAATGAGACAACACTACTGCTGATGTTCAAATGCTATGCAAGCCGCTGAAAGGTGCCACTTTGTTGTGCAGTAGTATGAAGTACACACTTCAGCCCCTGAAAGCAGACCAAGTTCTCTAAGAAAACAAAGAACAGACATCTTCCACTCCAAAATAAAGGAGGTCTGGGAAACGTCCCCAGGAAAATAGGTGTCTCCTGCCTGCCTCGCCAAGGGAGCCACACTATTTCAGCAGTATAAAAGCCCATTCAACCCTGTGGCATAGACAGAAGGAAAGTTCCCTCCCTTCTCCAAGTTTCCAAACAGACAGCAGCAGAGCAAAGAGCTCCTGTTTAATATTCTGCTACTGTTGTCAATGAGGTTTGTGGATAAACTGAGCGTCGCCTATGCCAGAGCAGAGCTGCTCTCCACCCTGCCAGCGCAGCAGCAGGACCAGAGCAGAACCATCCTCTCACCACCTCCCCAGAGCGCTGCTGCAGAGCAAGCACAGAAGAGACTCGCCCTCTCTCCTGCCACCCAAGCATCACGGCATCCAGACCACTGCTGAGGAGGCCCTCTCCCCTGTTCACTGCTGGTGCTACTGCAGCAGGACCAGCACAGAAGGAGGCACCTTCTTCATACATCTGCAGTATCACGGCATCAGGACAACAGCACAGGAGGACATCCCTCCTGTCTAGCCAGTGTCATTGAGGAAGGACAAGCTGAAAGAAGGGCTTCTCTCTTAGCAGCTCATTAGAGCATCCACAGAAATTGACCTGCGCTTCTCTCCCACACGCCCCACCCTGTGTTACCACTGCAGAAACAGGATCTGTTCCAAACAGGGCTTTTTCTTCCATATCTGCAATTGTTCAGCAGAATACACTGGGAACGACGTTTCTTTTCTCCAGTCTGTACAGCAGGACCTGGGCTAGGAGCAATAGCTCTTTCTCCAGTATGACCATAGCAAGCCCAGCTCAGACCTACAGCTTTTAAATTCAGCTAGGATTGTATAAGCAGCTCTTCTATCCTCTCCCTCTACTCCACTGATTCCATCCCCTCTCCCCGAAACTGGACAGCGGGTGCTTCTACACCAGCCTCACTTGTAGCAGGAACTTCTTCTGACAGCATTTGCTGACGTGCATGGAAGCAAGGGATGGGTGAGCTCTTTTATCTTGACTTCAAACCCATTTGAACAGCAGCTATCCAAGAGTCTGACTGAAGCTCAAATGTTAACCAGTTCTCATTTTTGCTTAGGGAATGACTGGGGGGGAAGAGAGGGGAAGGAAACAAGAAAGGAAGAGAGGGAAAGATACATGGGAAAATACAGAGTAGAATACAAAATGGGAAAAATAAAGACTCAAGAAATGAGAGCAAGAAAAATAATGCAAAAGAATGTAAATCGAGCAGAGAGAAAGGCTTTTATATAGGCACCCTTTGCACCAGCCTAGCATTGGCTTATAGCCTAGGAGCTGTAAAACATAATAGGTGTTTTCCTTTAATGGGAAAAAGAGTTTGTTTTTTCAAGCAATCTCCTCTGACAGAAGGATAAAATGTTTGAACTATACAAAAGGCAAAGAGAATAACTCAAGCTAGTGTTTCTTAAGCCCTTGGCACTGTTTTAGGGAGTTTTAGAAGTCTGGATTTCACCCTTTCCCTCAGAAAATACGTAGCATTGATTAAAAGGGTGTGTCAGAAACCGGCTTCAGTCAGAGCATTGACCGGCCTGTGCTGTCCCCAGTTTGAAATGCAGAGTTACGACCTAGACCAAAATATTTCTAATAAAAAAAAACCAAGACCATTTATGAACAAGCCTCAAACAACAGGAGGTTTCATTTGAAAAGTGAGATGCATCCTCTCCTGCCAAGTACTGCAGTAGTAAGCCATGGACTTAATACAACTTTGGCTCCCTGTGAAAGGATCAGAGGTTCAAATGAGGGAAATTGGAGAAGCAATTAAAAGTAAAGCTCCTGTCTCACCCAAATCTAGCCTTGATTTATCCAGTAAACTGAACATCTACTGTGTGCCTGAAAGCAGAGCAGTAATGAAGCCCTGACTTGGGAAACCAAATATTGGCATGCACAGGCATGCACAGCTAAACCTTTTCTGCTTAAAGAATTGCACTGAAAATCACTAATGTTGGGACCTAATTTTCAGTGGTGAGAGTTCTGCTCGCGTACATAAGGACTGATGTCGTATATCTGAAGGTAGATACACACCTTTTCTCGATTGCATTTGCAGCTGTGACAAAGGCTGTACAATCTTGCACTATGCAAGCTGATGACACTTCAATCTTGTTTGAAAAACTAACCTAAAATGTAGCTGTCTCTGTGGTCTTCCTGTTGCCTTTGGTGTTAGCAAACCATTGCCTACAATAAAAGTTAAGATGACCGTTAAGAAAACAACCATTTTAACACCCTCTTGGCTTCCCCTTATGTCACAGGTTCACTCAGAAACAATGAACCTGTCAAAGAGCCTCTGAACGTGTTATCTCATAAGGGATCGCCATCTTCAGTAAACTCTGACAAGACAACTTTAGACGAACTATGGCTCCAAAGGTAAGGAAGTGCACACGCGTGCCTCCGCTGAAGAACATAGTCAGAGTGCTGTCAGAGCAAGAAGCTTGTTTAGGAAAGGACAGCTGGACTAAGCTCACCTTGACTTGTAGTGCTGTTTTCAGTCTTAATGATATATATCTCATAGTACCAGCGTCGTGATATAAAGAGTCTTATTAGCATTAGTTTGGAGAAGACAGTGAAGGAGAAGGGGGAAGAAGTTGACAGTGGGGAAGACTGAAAAAAGGGGAACGTGATGTAGGATCATGCAGTGGCATAAGCAAAGTGAGCAGACTGCCTTCAACAGCTTGTTGGGAGAATAAGGAGAGCCTGCAGGCATTTCCGTATGGAACATCCCAGCATAGGGGTGATCCCAATCTCGGACTTCCTAGGGGACTCTCCTGAAGCCTGTTACACAACCCCACATGAAAAACAGAATTTTATAGCTGAAGAAGTAGCTACAAAGACACTTTCTAAAGTATTGTGACTTTCTGTTTGCTGTTTATCGTGAAGAATAGGCAACCGAGGCTTTCAGTGAGGTAGCCCTTCTTGGCTTAAATCCCTCAATGACCTCAGTCCAGCAAAAGGCCCTGGTCCTGCAACCCATAAATTCACACACTTCCCATAAATCTATCCTAACCCCTGCTCTCCTGCCACTGCAACCAGGTGGAGAGAAGAAAAGCTGTCTAGCCTTACATTTTCAAATATATGAGTGAGGTATTCTCCCAGCCTCCCTCTCCAGCTCCTCATCTCTTGTGTGGATAACTAAGAGAGAGTCCCTATTGTACTGTGGAAGATCAAGCCCTCCAAAGGCGCATGCATCGTACTGCACTGTGCAGTCCGCGTTGCTGAGCCCAGCTGTGTAGGTGTAATGCGTAGTGCCTCTCCAGCCACCTTTCCTTATGAAAAGGACTCCAGTAAAAAAATTTAGCCAAAATGTCAAGTTTGGCTAAATTAATTGCCCTGGCTAAAATTGATTGCCCTTTGGCATTAAACTGAGCATACAAAACTAGACAGTTACATTCTGCTGCGATGTCAAACCCATCTGTCTTCCTCCCCTTGTGGCATAATCATCACTGTCAGTCTCTGACTTCCTGACACTGCCACTTAGACAGCTCTGAAACGTGCAAATTCTGATTCTCCCTGGAGCTGGAAACAATGAGCCTGTGCTGGGAGTCAGTTTTATCAAAGATGCTGCTGTGCACAGCGCTTGACAGGTCAGTACAGGTTCTAAGTCATGTGTCTGCTAAAACCAAGAAGTGCTGCTAAGTGGCACCATCTTTTGCAACCGAGCAGAGAAATTGGGCAGAAAATGAGATCAGAGTTCCAGCTCAAACTGAGCCCATGTCCTCCTCTTCCCTTCTCCAAATGATCGGCTGTAATTTATAAGAGAACCACTAGAAATTTGCATTGTGAAAAGCCTGCAGAAGCCTAAGGATATTGCCATTATTTGCAATAATCACTATTCTCACCCTTCTATGGAGAAAACAGGTCATTGTATAGGTAAGGCATCCAAAATATTATTACTGGTCTCAGGATATGTATTTAATCTCTCCCCCCTAAAGAATAAAACTGGTACCTGTCAGCTAAGAGTTCTGAAAGCAGAAGCTAGCAGTTCTGCAGAAAGGAGAGTACAGGCACCCCTGACCAGCACTGGGAAGGTCCATGGGGTTCTCAGGAGTGAATCACTGCAGTCCTGAAGGCAGGTGGAGCATCAGTGCTGCATCACTTCCCGTTAAGCAGCATCCTACAGTACTATATAAATGCAAGAGATGGGCAAGCACAATCCCTTGTCCTTGCATGAAGATAACCAGCAGGTCTGACACAAATGGGTTCTTCACAGGTAGGGATGTCACTTCATGCATAGCCATGCTACATAATTTAGGACAAGAACACAACTGGGGAACACAATAAACAGCTCAGGAAAAGGAATAACTACCTGAACTGTACTCAGATGGGATATATTCTGTAACACTCTGAATAAGGAAAAGCACCATAGGGTCCTTCAAACCTACCGGTGACTTCTATCTATGTGTTACTCAAAGCTCTGAGAATAGCAGAGTAGTTCATTGATCTCAGAACATTGATGTCTGAAAACATTATTGCTGGTGTTCCAAAATCTGCCATACACCCTCCATAAGATACTTCTTAAGAGCACTTTAATGCCTTACTATTCTCAAATTATTTTTTCCCATGACCTTTCTCCTGTGTGATCCCCAGCTCCCCCTAAGCACTCTAGAATTCTCCACAATATCACGTGGCTCCCTCCTGGTCTTCTGCACTCAACAAAGATCCAATTTGGCTGACTTGCCCTGAACATTTCAGTGCTGAGCTTCTAGCACAACTTCTGCTTCTTCAGAGGAACCAGAGTCAAAGTCCTGGAAGGAACTGAACTCAAGAAAAGCTGCTCTTTCCCACTGTGATCAGTCCTTCCAGCTTCAGCGTGGCAGCAGTTGTGCAGACTGAGATCATAGAAAGACATCACAGGAAAACATTCACCCAGGGTGTCCATCCACAACTGTCAGCCTCAGCTGAAAGCAGATCCCACAGCAACCAGAAAATTAGTCATTTCAAACCCTAGAAAGGAGATTCACTAATAAGCTTCTACCCTGTATTACCAGCTAATAGGATGTTGACTTCATTTCTAATACAATACAGATATTTTAGCAGGATGACTCTATTATTTACCTACCATTTCCCACTGAGTCAGATTCCAAAAATGATATGTCTTTATTATGGGCCACTAGATACAGTGAAAGAGAAACTCAGTGTGAAATTTCATGTTGGGAAGCTCACTGCAAGGTCATTGGTCTGCCAGTGCAGAGCAAACTGTTTCTTTAGGCTGGTTATGAAACCTCCAATTCAGAGAAACGAGGACCATCCAAAAATCATTCGATTACATTTGATCTGAGCTCAAAGAATAGCAGTACTACAGCAGTGAATACCAACAGTCACCCTCAGCAGCAAGAGGGAATCGAACTTGTTTGAATTCAGACAAACGTGTGTATTAGAAAGAAACAGTACGCATGTAAAATAGCACAGCACTCTGAGGGGTGCTTGTGTGAATTTGGGTTAGCATCCCTGAGCACAGCACCGTTTGTCCTGGGCAGCAGAGGGCACTGCTTTGACAGCCGGATTTAACCTGAAAAGCAGGGAAAGCCTCTAGAGAGGCTGGGACCTGTATTCCAAAAGGTCCCATACCATACTCGAACGGTTTCTTTCCACTTGTGAAATACATTTCTTATAGTCTCCTCTTCTCTATGTTGCTACTAGTGCTTCTGTTTGCAAGTGGTGAAGTCAGGAATAGCTGGTGCAAATGCATGTTGACCCAACCTTTATATTTTGTCACACTACAATTTTTTGGTCTTTTAGAGATAGATCAGATAGATATTTTTTTCCTATCTCTCTTTCTGTACAAGCTGAATCTTAAAAAGTCTAACAGCAGCAGTATTTGCAGGGAGAAGAATTTTCAAAGCTAATAATTTTTAAGTAAAAAAATAGCCACTGTAGGTATTAAAATGTTATTACTGTAAAAGTCTCATATTTCACATGATCATACAGAATAGTAAGCAATACCATACACAATTCTAATTAAGTATCCTGCCAGCATGCAGCCAGTGGAGATCCCAATCCCAGTCTGCCCCCCTATCCCACCCAGTCTCTGCTTGTCAGGTTTTTTCAGCCCAGTCATGGTTTCATTACACAGCAAGGTCTAGGCTTTGCCCTCCAGCTCTCCAATTCTGATCTGCTTCATCTGGACATACTTTCAAATTCTCAATGAATCTTCTTGTTTCACTCCTTTTCTATCAGTTTTCATTGTAATTTCCCACATGATTTCCTCAAATTACTGTTTCCCAGATACATTTTTCCTTTCTTTTTCCTCCTGCAGCTCACATCTCAGTGTCCTGTCATTCGCCAGGCTCTTCACCCTTCAGGCTCTTCATACAATCTTAGTCTCCCATCCCTCCTCCCAGCTCCAGTGCTACATTTTACACCCTTTTCCAACTCACCGTATCTTGAAGCATCCAGCTGTGAGCGAGTTCCTCTCTTCATAGCAGTCTCCTGGTCCAGAAGTAGATCCCTCCCTCTCCACGCTTGAGTCTTGTTCCCTGTGTTTTTCAGTCAGGTAGTTTTCTCATCATGCTGCCCAGACCCAGCACAAGGATCACTGAGAAAAAGGCAGAAATAGCCTTTATTCATAGTGCCTAGAACTGGACAGGGCAGTTTTTACAGCTGCAATATCAAAAATGTTTCTCTCAGCCCTGAGCAGGGCACACGTCTTCTCCATGGGCAGCACTTTAGAGATTTTAGATGCTAAAATCTAAGTCCCTGTGTATTGCAGAGAATGGAAAAGGGCCTATAATTTCTATGGATTTTATAAGCGTGGCAAAGATGAAGCCCCAGCAAACCCCAAATTTCAACTCATATTTCAACAGAAACCAAAGCTTCTCAAAGGACAGAACAAGTTTTCCATTTTCCTTTAATAGGGGTCCAGTCATATTTTCCTAAGCCTAAGAAATTGATTTTTTTTTAATATATAAAAAATAACCTGGCTACGGCAGATGGTCAGTAAGTAAAAATGCAACCTTGATGATGATGAGCATCAAAAGGTTAGAAGCACTGTAAAGTAAGGATCTCATAATAGGAAGTTCTGAACATTTTTAGTTATCGGTAAGGTTGCCAGCCCCAACAGATATAATTAAGGTATTTTGATGAAAGCTTAGGGAGATTCAGGAGAACAAATGTGCTCTTGGCCTTTAGGATCTAAAAATATTAGAGATGAGGAGTTCCACTTATCTCCCACTAAAACCTCAAAACACAGGAAAAAAACCCACACCCATTGTCAAAAACGCTGCTAAAAACCACACGTGAACAGAGAGAACCTGAATGAACCTGAAGTATGAAAATATCCTTGACTAGGTATAACATTATTCAAATCTATTACTAACTTCACACTTCCTCACAAATTTGGTTAGCTCAGATTAAAACAGTGCTTCTTACCTCATCTCGTGGCCTTTCTTGGTGTGAAACTCCCACTGACTAGAAGGGTTTGGGGAATTTTTCTCGAATAAGATCTGCTGGACTGCCTCTTCTCTTTTTAGTTTCTGGAAGAGGAGGTCTAATTTCTAAAAACTGCTATAAGAGAACATAAAAAAAAATGCATTTCAGCATCACTTGAAAACAAGCTTTTTGCACAGCTTTATTCTGAGGATTGCTTTTGAGTTTAGATGCATATAAGAAATCTTAATTCAAATGATTAATCACTTTTCAAAATTTCTAGTGCCTGAAAATACAAGCCAAGACTGGAAATTCATCTCCCAAACATAACTTAAATGAGATAAATGGAATAAAGTAATTATAAACTCACACCAATTATCACATTTTTAATGCAACCATGGGCCAGGTCAGTCAACATTTAAAATATTTCCCAACGGCAGTACAGTGAAGCTAGGAATAGTCTGCAACCACATGAACCCCTTCTTTACTCAAACCTGCTCTGCTTTGCCCACAGGGAGCTGAACCATCATCACGCTCCTTATCACCTGAGCATGGCCATCTAATGGTGGCCATGAGCATCATTCCAATGCCTGTGTGCTTGGGGATCCTAGGAATTCCTGAGAGAAAACTGGGCTTTGGTCTGTCATGGCGCTGCATGACTTCTGGCGCCAACAGGAGCACGGGGCGCAGAGCGTAGTGCTGGGATTTTTAACTAGTTGCTTCAATGTGTGTTGTTCTAGTAGTCAGATTCTTTCTTTCCCCCTACAACTAGATAGGAAATTTTAGGATGAAATACAGGAATTTTAGTCAGAAAACTGATTTGTGATCATGAGATTTTACAGACTTTGGTGATATGGGGGAAAGGTTTTTAGGCTCTGGATCAAATTCATCACTGACACAGTGAGAGAAAAGAAAACCTCCTCCAAACTCCTACCCAGATGGTTAAGAATAGGTGGAGCAGGAACTTCTGCCTCAGCTTGCAGTTCCGCAGCAGTGTAAAATAATCCAAAGTGGTACTGCCATGGTCCTGCCACCCGTCTGCATGTCTGCCACCTCCACTGTGCTGGCATTGGCATTGAGCTCACCCTGTAGTGAGACAATCCAGGCGCACACAAAGCTAGTTCTACAAAAAAAACCCAAAACCAACAAACAAACAAACAAACAAACAAACAAACAAAACAAAAAAAAAAAACCAA
>VWZZ01000332.1:2765604-2872802 GCA_013399095.1 Psophia crepitans
CGCCCGGCCGCTGCCCCGCCGCGGCTGAGGGGGCCTGCGCGTTCCACAGGGAGCCCCCCGCGGCCGCTGAGGAGAGCCCTGCCGCCGCCACCGCCGAGGTGCCGCCGCCTGCCCACCCCATGACGGCCGATTCCTGGAGGAACCTCATCGAGCACATCGGTAAGGAGCCGTCCTCCGTCTCGGTCCCCCCACCCCCTGTGGCAGTCGGATGCGGCCGGGGTGTCCGGCGGCCGCGTTCTCCCACAACTTCGCGGCGTTTCCCGTTCCCCGCACTCGCGGCAGCACAGCAGCCCCTAGAGGTGCCGCCGCGGCGGGCCGGGCCCCTCACCCGGGCCGAGCCGCCTCTCCCGCCCCCCGAAACCCCGCAAACCAGCAGCATGGGGCGAAGGAAACCCGTACCTAAACCCAAGCGGTACGTGGCAGGAGGGAGCCTCGGGCGGGGAACCCAACCCTGTCCTCGCTGGGAAAGCCTCCCGCGGTCAGTGTAAAATTTAACAACCCTGGCCTTAGCAAAGCGCCACCGCTGTCTTGAGGGGCTTCTTAATGCTGTCACCGAGCAGCTTTGACCTCCATGCGCACAAAGCAGTTAATGGTTAAGGCTACAGCCAACTTTCTGCTGAAACCTGATTCTGCCTACTCGAAAAGGCCGAAGGCTGAAGTAGTGGGTCAGCCGTCCTGCGGGACGTTAGCTGGGCTCCCTGCCGTCAGCGTGGATTTGTGACAGCCGCTGGCGTAGCGTTTGCAATGGAGGAGTAAGTTATTTTATCATTTGTGGTCTCTTTTTAAAGGCAGAGTTGAGGTTCTCCGAGTGTCTGAGAGGACACTAGTGTTACGCTTTTGCTGTTGTGGTATTTGTAAATTTCGGGGTTTTTTGTGGGATGGGGAGAGGACCATAACAGCTTGTTTAAGAAAGATGTGTTTCCCACATCTGAATTGTGACATTCCTCAGAGAGATTTGGGCAACTGCAAGGTCAGCCCTCATCCTGAGGCGGGTTTTATAGTGGGAATACAGAAACTTCACTTTTAAACAGTTCTGTTCAGTTTCAGGAAACAAAACTGCAAGATACTGGAATGTAGAGGACAGGAATATAGCACTTTGCATGGGAAAATCAGATAACTCTCACAAGCAGCAGGGCAAACCTTCTTGGCAGGAAGGAGGAGGCTTCTCACGCTGTCTCCGGGAGAGGAGAGCAGCTGCAGTTTGGTGTCGGGTCGTGGCGGGTGAGGGCTGATTCTTGGAGCACCTGTTGCCACTGGGACAGTGCTGGGGAAAGAGGCTGGTGTGAAACCAGCAGCCCACCAGTACCTGTCAGACAAAACAGCCAAGTTCAGGGCCTTCTGGAGCAAAAGCGGTTAACAGTTTGCATGGATGTTGCCAGACCTGTTACATGGTTTTAGCTGTGTAGCTACTAATCTCCCAAGGCAGATGTGTCAATACATTGTCAGTTTACTGGGCCTGTGCTACTAAGAGGCGTGATAAAAATACTAAAACCAGCAGGACTTCAAAGCAACCCAGCTGCTATATTCAGATATATTCTTATGTGCTGTATAGCTGAGGGAAGCAGTGCAACAGCTCCGCACACATCAGTGGAACTGCAAGTAGGTCTGTTGCACCTTGATGGAGGAGACAAGGTTTTGACAACCAGAGTTGCTATGTTAATCCCCAACAGAGAGGTCACTTCAAATGGCTGGAGCATACTCGCTCCCTTCCCTCCCTCCTGCCTTTGAGGCATTAATGGACTTTTTGCCTGAAACTGGAGCAGAGAATTTCAGAGAAAACGTCTCTGGACCTCCTGAGATTTTACATAGCTTTCAATGTAATAACGTTTACTTTAAGAGCGCTGTGAACTTGACGGCGAGCGTTTTCCACAATTAGTAACTGCTTTTTCAGTTCCCTTCCCAGTTTTTGGGAGAGCTGGGAAGGGAGACTGTGACAGCAAAATTAAATTGAATAAACACAAAGGGAAAAGTCTATCATGTGCTATTAAAACTGTGTAAACATCTCTTAGGAAGATCAGCCTTAACCACAGAAGTCACCAGGTGACACAAAACCCATGCTCTGACCACATGGCTAGCCTTTAGCCAGGTCACAGTGGGGACACTTGGGACATGAAGCAATGAATGGAGCTCATACAGGTCCCTGACATTTTGTGTTTGTTCACTTACTAAATCATTTTATCTTCTGAGTCACATTCAGCTACTGATCTTGGCTTCTCTCTGCACATTCAGTCAGTTCCCAGATGTATTGCTCTCCTTTCAACATGTCAAACTGCCGTTCCCTGACCTTGCATATGTTATGCCACCCGTCCTGTGCCTGCTTCATCTAGAGTAGGCTTTTGCATGATTTCTCTCCCTCATCTAAGCCTTTACTCTACCCATTGTAACCTCTTTACCTTTTATCCTTGCTAGCACAACCCTCTGTTTCCTCCTGCCCTTCTTCTGCCTAAACATCTGCCTTTCGTCTTTCTTCTGGTATCAACTTCCTGCTTCCCCCCATACTGCTGTCTGTGGTAGAGCTTTAGCCAGTCTCACTTCAGCTCCCCCTTTTAAAATGAGTTACCTTGCTGTGATTTCCAAATGAGTTCTGGTGGTAGATGCCTTTAGTCAATCAGATGTCCCCATGTCCATATTTGGCTTTGCCTGCCACTGAAGGCTCCCTAGGTCTTATCTGTTTGGTTGGTCAGACAGGGAACCTGGAAACAAAAATCAAGTTTCAGTATCTGGATTTTATTTCCTTAAAAGCAAGGTGGAGATTTGTCTTGAGGATCTTTTTTTGAAGGGCTGTTCTCAAGATCTGCACGGGGGATACTAAATCCCTCTTACACAAAATATCCTTTATTGCCTCTGACTTGCAGGGCAGACCCACCAGCACAACATAGCTATACAGTCAGGCACTGCAAGTATAATTTTCTCCAATATGAGTAAAATAGATTATGCTTCAGTTTCCCAGCATGTTTTCCCTTGAGTCAAGCACTGCCCATACTGCTGCAGGGCTTCCCAGCCCATCTTCCTCTCTGGTGTGCCGTTCAGTGGGGCACAAAAGTACCCAGTGCCCCACTGCACCAGAGCCTTCAAACACAGGCTGAGCTCGCAGATCAGTACCACTGAAAGCAGCTCCAATTTAACAAGCTCTCCTCCCCATTCCTGAAGGAGCCTTTCCATCCCGCTACATCCTCAGCACCCTCGCTGATGCTGAATTAGAGGCAGAAATGCTTAGGAAAGCTGTGTAAGCCTAGTTGACGCAGAGAGAAATTATATAAGTAGCAGCAGCATGCAAAACTTCAGGGGAAGTCTCCTCTCTTCGGTTATCGTGTAGGAAGCTAACAGAAGACTGTACGGTTTCCTAGGCACAGCTACCCTTCTTGCTATTTTAATCCGGTATTGAACATCTTTCCAGGGAGAACAGATAACAGGATACACTCGCAGACTGCGGTAATGCTGTCCTTGTGCCTGCGCTTTCCCCCAGCATATTTCTGAAACAGTTTTAACAGTGCCTGGTACAGAGCCTCTTAAAAACTACCCCAGAGATTTAACAGGTAGTAACATCTACGTTTCTGCCCTCCCTGGACAAACTCCTGACCCAGCTGTCTCTCACCTTATTACACACGGAATCTGCTTCTGAGATCAAATACCATGAATCCATGTGACCAGATAGATTTTATCCCCTAATGATTCAAACAAAATAGATGGATTTTTTTAAGATCAAGGACTTTTCTCTTTATTTATTCATATTGCACTTTGCAATTCAAGTATAAACCAAGGGAGGTAATATAAATTGCGCTCCTTCAATTTGAGTGAGGAGAGTGAATCAGAGCATGCTCGTGCTCTCTTGTCTTTTCATATCTTCTAAATTACATTTTATATTCAAGCAATTAATATTCTGGGTGCTACAGATGGCTCAGAAAGAGAAATGGGACAGTTAGAAAGCCCTAGGAGAAACAAAGGATCTTTTTAAAGATGGCCAAGGAATTTCAGGATTCCTACCTTTTCCATGCTGTCAGTTTAAATCAGGGGTGGGGGCAAATTTTGTGCAATTTCATCTGCTCCTGAAGTTAGTCATTGAAACTCAGAAGACACCTCATGTGATTGATGTGCCACAAGACGGTGTGAATTCAGAACCACTTCCTTAGTGCTAATGGCATTCAGATACCTTTTGAATGTTAATTTCGTATCTTCAATCATCGTACAAACTGAGAAGAAAAACAGAAGGAAATTAAGCAACATGTCCAAGGCTAATCACAAAGTCAATACCTAAACAAACTAGTGACTGTAGGTTGTTGTCCCTATGCTTCACCTGTCCAGTGCCTTACAGCAGCTCAGTGTTTTCTCCTTAAGGATTTTTCATGGCCATCAAATTGCTCCTTTAAAGTAGTTTAAATGTATGCAGTATTACTTTTCCAGACACATACTTACACATACCTATCAACCTATATAACTTGTAACATAATAATATTGCAAAGAAAAAGGTTTAAGAGAAACATTTAAAAGCCTGGCAAATAACAAACCACTTTTATGTCTTTCGATTCATCGTGGATTCATCTGACTGTGTTACTAAATGTTTTGTGAGAGCAGATTGTTGACAACACTTTAGATTTAGAAATGGCCTTCCATTTATAGTTTCCACTTCTGGCTGAAATAGGAATGCTGTAATTGGCTTTTTCACTCAGCATGGAAGGGATCTCTCTCACATCTGCTGAGGTGAACTAATGCAAAAAATATCCTTTCCCACAATACATTTCTAGTCTTTTGTGCAGCTGTAACCTCTCAGACCTGTTAATATTGCCTCCTAGGGCTCTTATATCAGGAATATCGAGATAAATCGACACGCCAGGAGATTGAAACCAGACGACTACAGGATTCACAGACAGACCCTGAGGAGAGCTCACCCAGCGAGGAAACCCCATCTGAAGCAGAACCTACAAGTACAACTGAAAACAAAGCTCCACCACAAATCAGTTTGCTGAGGAACTCCAACTCCAGGTTCAACTTATGGCAAGATCTTCCTGAGATCCGGAGCAGCGGGGTCCTCAGCATCCTCCAGCCAGATGAGATCAAGCTGCAGGAGGTAATGGGGGAAGGTGGAGTGTCTCTTAACTGGGTTGCTGCTTAAAAAAGTGAGAATGAATCAAGTCAAACGATCAAGATTTAAAAATTAAGAGCTTCTTAGCAGTCACAGACAAGCCTTACCCTGCTGAATACTGCTTTGTGTTGCACTGGTTAGCACCACTCTATTTTTTTGAAACTACAGATGTTATTCTACATGCTAGTGCTGCTGGATGTTTCTTTAGCAAAAAAGAACTTCTTTTTCCTTTTCTGATTCAGTGTTACGAGCAATTTGCAAAGGAAGGCAGGGATAATGAAAGTGCTCTTACAATAGAGCTTTTGGTTCCCAGTGCACATTAATCCTCTTCTGAAGTTACTAGCAGGATATGTACTTTCTGCTAGAAATCTTAGAAGAATTCAACCGTTAACTGTTTTAAATATGATGGCATTAACGGAAAAGGAAGACATGGAGATTGAGAAGCTGCTTATTTTTAAATGTTGTTACTTGGAGTCTTATGCAAAATGTAAAATGACAGGTATATTTGCATTTTTGCCATTTAGTGCAGTGACATCACTGTTTAAGAGTCATACTCTTAATTTATAGGGCTGCATCCAATGATGGTGGAGTAGGTGGGGGTAACGACCACAATTAATGAAAACATCAGTCACACAACAATTTACAACTGGTTGCTATTTTGGATAGCGTGGGGAGCACGAGTGCTCTTTGTCAATGCATAGCACTGCATTTGTAGCCAACAGTGGAGGTGAACAAATTGTTTTTAGCATGTGGTGTATGTTGTAATATAAGCAATGGACCTTCAAAGGCTCAATCCTGCGAGTCCTACTATACTCCTGTGCCAGGATTGCTACTGGTGAGACCGTTGTGGCAGCATATCTGTTCGGCCCTGGCTCATGAGATTATACCCAAAGTGCTGAAGAACATCTCAGGGTGTGAGCAGTTCCACCTAAATTTACTTGGATTTGTACAATCAACAGTTATGAATCCCTGGTGTATACAGTGTCAACCCTAGTCCTTGCCAGCTGTAACTTCACCGTTACACTGGAAAGGCTCGTCTTGTGAGCTGCAGGGCTATGCTACTTACACCCTTCAGTGGAAGGGACCGGTGTTTATGCAGGGTAGCTTGGGCTGGCAAGCACAGGCTGTTGGCGTGTCAGGGTTATGGCTGAAGGTGACTGAAATGATTTGTTGCTTTTCCATGTTCTTCTGCACTGGTTATTTCCATATCAGATTCGTTCTGTTTACCTGGCAAAACACGGTACTTCTAACTGCCAGCGTTACAAACACAATCTGGCATCGAAAAATTACAAGCTTTTCTTTTTCTTTCTGCCTCAAAATGCAGAGTCTTTTACAGAGAAACATTAGCTTAAAAGTTTGCGTTATAGATTTCCAAAACTGGCATTTCTGTGGAGTTATGTTCGTTACCTGTAGGTGTTTTAAGGAAAAAAAATCTGTGCTGCCAAACCCCAACAGTAAGTGTGCTGAATTTTCTTCTCTGCGCTTAAATAACGAGAGAAATGAAGCAGATGGAGATGGGACAGTGCTGCCTTAAAGAAGTGCTGTGCTTCCCCCTGATGTTAGTTTATCAGAGCTGAAATTTTCTTCCTGTTTGTTCTGGGATTAGCACAGTAAGAGATTATAAAATTGCTCAAAGCCAGAAATTGGCTGAACATTGAATAGATAAAGTGGAGAATTTGCTTTGTGAGGAAAGTCAAGGACAGAAAACACAGAAGGCTGGAGAAATCACCGAGGCAATTAAAGAGATGTCGAATTCAGCCTTGCTGCTTGCTCCTGCAGTGCTGGAACTGTACTCATGTTGGATATGAATTGGGAGTGTGAGCTGTATGTGAGGCCTTGGTTAAGTGAATGTAAAGCATTCAGCTTCATGAAGGAGAATAGGAGGAATTTACCTGAAGTACAGGGCAGCAGAAATTCTGGAGTAAATGTCTTAAGGACAAAATCGTACTTTTCTGACCTATTTTACCTCCAAAGCTGTGGTAAATACAGGGACTAGAAGAGCTTGTAGCTCTTCAGCCAGGAAAGGTAGAACATGAATATTCTTTAGACTGCAGGTAGGAATGTGAGTACCCAAAAAAGTTGAAGCAAATACCCCTGTTTACAGGATAGGAAGGGAACACAACCATAGCAGGGCTTAAAAAGAGAAGTTGCTCATCTGCAGTAATCTGCAAAATGGAAGAGGCAAGAACAAGAGGAGAAATCTGGTCTTTGTTATTTGCGATGATGGAAAATAGGCCTAAGCAGGTTACCAATACAAGACAAAAAATAAGACACAGGTGTTTTTCACACATCAAAACAAGAAACTTGACTGGAAGAGCAATGGATGTTTGAGAAGTGTCATGAAAGGCAATTTGTCATTGTTCCCGTTGGAAAGAAAATGAGCCAGAAAATGGAGTTTCAGGAAGGAAGAAAACCCACACAAACAGCCATACTAAAACAAAAGCCTGAAAACCACATCCACCCCCCAGCAATTAAAAAAAAAAAAAAAGAAAAAAGAAAAAAAAAGTTGCAGCATGGCCCATTGGCCCTGGGAACTCACACAGCATTCAGACAGCAGTGGCCTCTGTGACACCAGTCTTTAATCTGAAGTGACTAGCAAGATGAATAGAGTAGCAAGATGTAAAACAACAACCGGAAGCGTGACAAAAAATGTGGGTGCAAACGCAGAAAAAGGAAGAACAAAAGAAAAAGCAAAAGACACGTTACAGACCACAGAGGTCAGGGAAATACAAAATTTATGTGCTACTGGAAAAATTATCAGAAATGACTAAGTCATTGATAGGGTAGTTTTAATTATCCAGACATCTGTTGAGCACCAAACACAGCAAAACATGAATCACCAAGGGCTTTCTTTTAACTATCTAGAAACTGTAACGATGCAAGAAGAGAAAGCCAAAAGAAATGCTGTTTGGGCTCGACATGGAGTCAACGTGGAGGAAATGACAGACAACATATGTGTAGCAGGAGGAACAAGTGACTAAAGAGAAAACACTCTCCCTGTGTTACATGTGATTTTGGTCAAAACAAATTCCGTCACCAAGACCAGGCTCTGAAGAGGTAGTGATCCAGAGATTAGAAGAAATGTTTAATCAGTGAAACTTCTTTCAGTATGAACCTTAAATTAGATACTGGTATGGCCTTTTTGTGGAGGGGCTCTGGTTTATTCCTCTCTCCCAGCTCAGTTCTCTGCCTTTCAGTTTGTCCTTGGTTTATTTACTGTATAGTTTATTCATTTTGTCCTTTTCTGCCATATTAATTTTCCTACACTGTATTAATCTTTTGTATTTTAGGAGATTCCAAGCTGAAAGCAACTTGCCCAAAACAATTTACTAATAAAAATAGTTTGTCAAAGTATTCTCAGTCTTTGAACTGAACCATTTTTGCTGAGATGTATGAGCTTTGATAAAGTTTTTGACAGGGATTATTTGGATTCAGGTCACTTTGGTGTTAGAAAAAAGGGGTAGAGACAGACTAATCTACACTGTAATGGTGTGAATTTAGATCAGGGAGCTGCTGCTCTGAAAATATTCTTTGCTCCAGCAAGAGGGACTTGAACCTGGTTGTGCACACTGGTGACATGGACTCTGTGTAGAAGAGCGTATTTGGCAGGTAGGCAGTCTGTCTTTCTTGTTCCATTTTCACAAAAATGTCCAGAAAATATTTAATTTCCTTTTCTTCTTTGAGCAAACCTTAGATTTCAAACCTCCAGAGAGCTCCCGTGCTGGACTTACTGTACTTCTAGCAGGTTGGATGCCAGACTGGCCCTGTGAAGACAGCCAAGTCTACGAGCTGGTCACAACCAGTGCCACGGCATCGGATCAGGACAGTATCCTTCCCAGGCTAGACCAGAATTTCCCCTTCTTACCTGGTGGCTTACATGAAGAGCAGGGCCATCGGGAATAGATATTTCCAATCTATGCAGTAGAAGACCACATTGTCTCAATAGGAATTTAGCCTGTAGGATTACTTACTCTTCTCTTTGGTGACTCTTAATTTTTCTCCTTTTTTATCTTCTGCATTTCTCTAGGCTTTACTTTTCCTTTCTCAGTCTCTCTGCCAAAACATAAACAATGAAAATGATTAGTATAGCTTTTACGTGACTATGAGATTGCATGAAGTTAATGACCCAGAGGACTGATGGAACAGCGTTGGTAATGTTTCCAAGAGATAGCTTCAGTCTATTTGTAGACTCAGAAAGATAATATTACATCAACTGACATTTAGTTCAAATTTTTTTCTAGTTACTTTTGCAATTTTGAGACAAGATGCTCATGCTCTTTTTTTTCTAGTGACTGCTTAAAGCTAGCAAAGTTCAGGTATTTCACAGATATCACATCATCACATCTCATGGCTGGATGTTTGATGCCAGTTTAGGAGGTTTGGAGATTATACTTACCATTCAAAGGGGAAACAGCTGTTTGGAGTAGGTACTTCAGTTCTGCAGAGGACCAGATGGATCTCCAAAATAAATGAAGAAACTTGTGCCTTGCACACGCTGTGAACACTTCCAGAAGCTTGTCCTGATCAGTGGAGATGTTATTTACTTTTCCAGCATCTCCTTTAAATAGGAACCCCGTGCATGGATATTTTCACTCTGGATTTCATTATTTCTTTTACATTTCATTATTATTTTTTTTTTAGTATGGCTTGTGCTCTGCACATGCCCATGCAGATCTTGCACCTCCCACTATGGTGAACAGCAAACACACACATTCATTTCTCCAAGCATAGGCAGAGAGGCTTCTGCAGATCAGGAAGCAACCTTCTAGATGAAGCAAGTTACCACCACCTTTAAACCCTCAGACAAATTGGCAGGTCTTGATCTTGGCTCTCACGGGCATCCTGCAATCAAATTTGGCAGAAAAAAAAAATAATCCTGGCTTATCGTGTCTGGAAAGCTGCAGTACAAAATGACTGGTGGTATCAATCCCCAGCATATCTGGAAGGGACAGGCTGTCCCAGCACATCCTGTCTCATTCTCTATTGTATCTTCACCTGTTTCCACTCCTCTCATTTATCAAAATAAGAGGTACAGTTAAAGCTCAAAGAGGTGCATTTAGGACCTAGCCAGTCATGCAGAGAGAGAGGAAGAGATAGAGTCTCTTTCAGGTTCACCAGGTGCCCTGGTGAAGCTGCTGGGAGAAGCCGAGCTGATACTCATTGGGAATCTGGCCTTGGAAAAAGAAAACAACCATCCTTTAGTTCCTTAAACACCAGCTGTTCCACATACACTGACCCAAGTACATTTGTTTCTGCTTTGCTCCGTCTCCCTCCTGGGGGCTGTGCAGTTACAACCTCCTTCTCTGGAGCAGGAAAAGACCACCTGTTTGACTTAACTGCCCATTAGGAAGTACCTCTAGACTTATCAACCCCACAAAGAGCTGAAACAGCAGGTCTACTGACATTTAAGCCGCTCTGGATTGAGTAACAGTCCTGGAGTGCTCATCCTCCCAGATCATGGGCTGCAGCACAGCGTCAGGAATACAACCCAGGCATAGCAATATTTCCAGAAAAAGCCCAAAAACTGATCAGTGAAGAGTTTCAAATAATTCCTTTAAAAAGAAAAAAAAAAACCAACAAAACAACTCCCAAAAACCACCTAACAACACAAAAAAGAACAGCCAAGCCCCAAGACAGACCCCCAGCTAATTAGGAGGATATTTTTCCATATGAAGCAAGACTTTCACTGAGCTACCAAAAGGTTCCTCTTTCACTAGTGACAGCCCCAGAAAAAGAAGCCCAAGACACACCTTCATCAGTAAATGTCTGATGGATCTAATAACTTTTCACCATGTTGAAGCCCTTGTGAGAACTGTCAATTAACCTTCCTTAAACTAACAGATTCAGCAGTTGAGTAAACGATCACCTCTTATCTACTTCTGAACAAATACAACAAACCCTTACCTGGAGAGAGAGCGAGCTCTGTGTGGTAATAGTGGACTGTCCCTGCAGCACCTGCTGTGGGCAGAAAGTTTTACATTCTTGCCTCATTAATTTGTGATTTATCTCTAAACCAAACTATCAGTTTGTCCTTTTGCTTCCCCAGACCACACCCCTGGCCTGAGGAAGCCAGGTTTTGCTCCAGAGATTTCTCTTCTATCAGGAGAAGCAAGGGCTGAAATTTGGAGATTGTGACTTAGGGAATTAGGGACGACTGTGTCTTGTTCCAGTACTTGGTGAACTGGGTCAGAAAAGTGTACGGCCAGGGTTGGCCAGTGAGGCTCACTTGGACAGTAACAGCTGTATTTCCTTGGGTCAGGGAAGACACGGGGACTTGGAGCACCACCGCTGTGTATTTGTATGAGCTGTGCCCCAAGGAGCACACATCGCACAGTGGGACTGCAGCATGCTGGGTGCTGTACATCCCAGCCCGCACACCATGGCTTTTCTAAAACAGGAGTATAGATGGTGCAAGGAGACCCTCCTGGGTAGCACAATAAACAACAACGAGCAGAGCAACGAACCAGTGCTGTCATTATGAGCAGGGAGTTGGAGTCAGCTCGAAGCTGAGTGACACTATGAAGGAAGGAGGGACCCCACGAAGTGCTCCTGTGCACGCACTTGCACAAAATCAGGCTGCTGATATATACTGAGAAGGAGAGAGAATTCTGCTGGAGAGGTTCAACAGAAGGAAATGTGGTCAAACAACTTAGGGAGACAGAAGTATCCAGGGCTGTTGGTTGAGGGAAGAAATCTTCCCTTTTCAAGTCACTATCCTGTGTAACACGTGGCAAATACCATTGCTAGCTTACCTCTCCCCAAACTCTGGAGGCCTGGAGGGTGGGTGAAGGTCCATGACTGTGTGCAGCACAGATGTTCTCATTTACATTATGTGTGCCTCTCCATAGAACTAGAAGGTACTTGCTGATTTCCTTTTTTTGGGTTCTCCCCAGGCAATGTTTGAGCTGGTTACTTCCGAAGCCTCGTATTACAAGAGTCTGAATCTGCTGGTGTCTCACTTCATGGAGAATGAACGTCTGAAAAAGATCTTACACCAGTCTGAGGCACATATCCTCTTCTCCAATGTCCTGGATGTCATGGCTGTTAGCGAGCGGTAAGTCAACTGCTGCTGGATTTTTGTCCAGCTGATGGCATTGCTTTAGCTAACCTTGTTTGTAGAGTAATGGAGGAGCTGAGTAGGGGCAGTCTGTTACCCACCGTCATTTCAAAGAACCTGTGGACACATTCATTGTTCTGAATCCCACGGGTTGCTTCTGGGAATTACCTGAGACAGACATGTCAGAATTAATATGAGCACTGGGTTTCTCATCTAGCTTTCTGCTGGACCTTGAGCAACGGGTGGAAGAGAACATTGTGATCTCAGATGTGTGCGATATTGTCTACCAGCATACGGTTAATCACTTCTCTGTGTACATCACCTACGTCTCCAACCAGACCTACCAGGAGAGAGCTTACAAGCAGCTTCTGTGAGTTCCAATATTTAATGCTAAACTATTTCACAAAATTGTATAGGCCACGAATTTAGTTGTAATGTTGATATTTATGAGAAGAGGCTAGGTATCCCACAGGCTTCCCCACTTCACGGATTCTTCACTGCACCTATAAAAAGAAAACACAATTAAAAGGCTTTATAGTAAGGGTGGGGTGATATAGTAACAGGTAACATACCATGTAAATTCAGTACCAGCAGTTTCCAGCTGTAGGAAAGATTTATGGTGTACACGGGGACACACACGTGTGAAATGTATGTATTTTTAAACTGCAAGTAGAGGCAAGAGATTGAAAGGCCGAGACTGTAATACAGATCTCTGCTGACAAGAGCAGCCACTGCTTTTCCCAATTTTCTCAGCAAGGCATTTGACCTTCCAAAAGTTGAGAATTATTTTTTTTCAGGACAATAAATTTTTCTTGAAAAAAACCCCAAAACTGTTTTCTTCACATTCTGGTGTTACACACACAGAAATTACCTAGGCCTGAGGATATAATCCAAGATATTTTTGCAGTATGTTTCAAGTTTAGCAAGTCTTTTTGTCCAGTAGGAATTTTTTTACACCAGCGCAAAATAAAAAGTGCCTTACAAGCTTGTCTTTGAGCAAGAGAATTAATTTTTCTTTAGTTACAATGTCCTGGATTCTTTCAGGACAGCCCATTGCACACACTGCACTGTATTTCCTCCCCTCAGCAGCAGCTGGTTCAGGGCAGTGTAACAAGCCCTAATCCTTTCCTTTCTCTGCTCTCCAGCTTTTGAGGCAAAAAAAAACCCCAACACTTTAAGGGGCCTCTGTTGAGCTTGGCCAACTGTTCTCTCCGAAAGGAGGGTACCACAGGGTTTCCTTCAGTCAGAGGTGAGCAGTAGAGCTGCAGAATATAAATGCTTTGCCAAGAGCCATTAGCTAAACACTCAGGAGCAAAGCAGCAATAGGCTGCTGGATTACTTGAGCTTGAAAAGGACCTGTTGGAGATAGAGATATTCCTAGCTAGGCATTTAGAGGGAAGCATTTTTTCCATCTGTGGGAGAGCATAAAGCAAACTGAAAAGAATAGACTCCCTTCCACAGCCCCCTAGCTCGCACAAGAATTATGCAGCACTCGGCTGAACTCCAAGCCTGAGGCGTGTCACAGTTCCCCCGTTCGGCCGTTCCTCAGATGCACGCAGGTCCTTTCTGCCGGGGCTCTGGTGAGTCACACAAGTACCTGCTGCAACGGGGAGAAACACTTGCAGTGCCTTTGCTTCGGGGTTGCGAGTCACACAGAGCAATGACCGGTTTTGCACAGTTAGCAATCCCTCTGCATCCGTGCTGTTCTGCTAGCCAGGACTCCAGCAGTGTAAGTCTTCCTCAGGGCCCCACAGTTGCCAGGACGCTTTGTCATTGACTGTGGCGGCTGGGGTTTGCGAGGCTGCTCTGCGCAGCTGTGCCCATGGCCCAGCAATGCCCTCATCTGCTGCAGCCACCGTCAGGGCAGGCCCGGGCACAACCTGTGCCCTTCTCAGGCCAGATAATGATTTCCATCCTACAGCTAAGCAGCCAAGAGTAGCCAAGCTTGAGCTATTTTGTGGCTTGTCTTGTTCTTACGGCTGTGTGAATTTCACCTTGTCACAGAGTTCCAGCTGTGTAAAAATATATAATTACGCCTCTGACTCATCTACTTGGACACACACCCCATTCACACACACCTACGCACGCAGCGTATGCTGCTGAGCTAGATGTGCTAACACATGTGAACCCTACCATGGCTTGTACATTAAAAGTCTATTTTTTCCCTCCCCCAACACTATAAATAGTTCTAGATTTAAACTAAAATACACCTGAAAGCATTCAGTTCCCTCCTCCTCGCCTCTCTCTTACTGGGAGAGGCCAGGCAGATACTGTCTCTGGGACCAAGCTGCTTTTAGGTGACCAGCCATATACCAGAGTCTCAAGCAGGGTAGCACTCACCTCCTCTCTCTCCTCTCAGCCAGGACAAGCCAGCTTTCCGGGAAGTGATCTCACAGCTGGAACTGGATCCCAAGTGCAAAGGCCTGTCCTTTTCCTCCTTCCTAATTCTGCCCTTTCAAAGGATCACTCGGCTCAAGCTGCTGGTGCAGGTAGAGTTGTGCTCTTCTCTGTCTTCCAAACATCTCCTGGATCACTCCTGGAATTTTCCTTTGTGAATGAGGCTTGTATACAGCCACAATCCACCCTAGAGCTGGGTGAAGCCTTTCCACAGAGTTAGCCATTCTCAACACCTACGGAAAAACAGATTTCAGTCACTCAAAGACCACCCCCAAATTAGTGTTGAATTTGCCAGATAGCTTTTACTGAGCAATGGAGTTGAGGAGGAACTTTGTTGAGCTGCAGCAAGGGGCAGCAACAGTCCATTAACCCACCTGCCTGATGGTTAGGATGCTGATGCACAGATACACAGTGCAGAACAGCTGCAGCACATGGAAATGCTCCATGTTTAAGACCCTACATCATGGTAGCTTGGACCAGACCACCACCCATCTTCCTCCTGTGTTTGCCAGCTTGTCTACACGCTGCTGAAGGACATGGTTCTAGGGATGAGGAAACAGCTCAGTCCCTAAAGATCTTATCCCACTGGGATTACCAGTAACACTGTCTGTTAGTGCCAGCTCTAGCTATTTTTATTTAATCATTTATTTTCATAAAATAAGAGTCTGCTTGCTGTATTTCTTTTAGATATAAGGCTAGATGGGAACAGGTTTTAATGAGAAAGAGCAACTAAGGGGTGAGAGTCTCTGTACTCTGTCACCTATCCTGTAATTAGGCTGATGGCCAGAAATAACTCTGAGGCTAGCAAAGACCTTTCAGTACTGTCAGATTGGGATCAGAGCTAACACAGCCTTTCCTCTCCTGCAGAATATTTTGAAGAAAGTGGAAGAGAAGTCTGACAGGGAAACCACTGCCCTGGACGCGCATAAAGAACTAGAGACAGTAAGTTTGAATGAGCTAACTGAAGGCCATTAAGATTAAACCATGGTGCTCATTTTCCCTCTGCAAAAAAGAGGACGTACAAACTACATTCACTCCTGGAGATGTCCCTTTGAATCCTGTTGCTGTTTTTCAAGACTAATTTATTTTTCTTCCTTAAGTCTTCTTTGCTCTCAAAAGATGGACTAATCTAGCAGCACTTAGATGTCAGTAATGGGGAATCCCTTACTAACAAGAGATGTGTATGTTTCTGCTGTAGAAAAGGGCAGGGAGAATGTTTTGCCTTGGGGTCTTCAGGAATACAAATTGCAGATACCTGAAGGTGATTGATCCCACTGAGAGATATAATTAGCTGCAACAGGCAGCAGAGTACAACTGTGTCAGGTTTCCTCCAGTACAGCGCACTTCTTCCTCTGACCTAGAATAACAGTTTCTTAATGAAGTACTCAAACTTGCTTTTAGCCCTCTTCCCTGAAGCCGGCAGGTAGGTGTGGTGTTCAGTTGTGCTAGTTACTGCTGTGTACAAAAAACCAGGAAGGCATTGGGATGTTTTCCATCTGGGCTGTTCCTGACACCGTCAGACAGGGCGATCCCACCTCCAGGCTACATGGCTGAACAGTCTAGGACAGAGTGTTTTGAACCCTTCTCCATCAGAAGCTTGGAACGTTACCTTGAATCCTGCAGTTCAATATAAGCATTTGAAGTTAAAAACTGTGCTAGAACATCAGCCTGAGGATATGGTTGCAGCTTCTGACTGAAATACTAGAAGGAAATGGGTTCTTCGATTTGCCCTGAATTGGTCTAGGAAATCATTAGGGATAAAGACAAAGACCTTAGCATTGAAGAATGTTCTGCCTTAACTAGTGTTTGCAGAATCTCTCGTGCTGTGTCTGGTAGCCAATTGTTTTCCATTGGTCAAAAGCCCGAGGAAGGCTGTTCCTGTAACGTGCAGATGACTACAACTGCTGACGGAAAAATGCTCTTTTTATATTCAGCTGTCAGTGACTCACATGATCGATTTCATAACTCCCTTTGCATGGTTACTTATCTGAAGTGTTTAAATTTAGATGCCTAATGTCCAGCTAGGTACAGGCATCACAGCAGAGATCATCTGGTGCTTATTTTCTCTGTCAGTATCCTATTTGAGAGGCGAGAGCTGATCACGGTTTCAGTTGCTGATATTCTGGTGGATTCTGAGTAGCAGAAACAGAGCACAAAGTGGAGCTTGTTCTCCAACATAATTTTTCTACCTAGGCAGTTCTCAAGAGAGTCGCTCCTTATGAAATAGGCAGTGGCATCTAGGTTAAGGTCTCTGTAATAGGGTAGTGCCTGCACGTTGGTTGCGGTTTTTCAGTTAGAAGTTTGTACTCAGAACACAGCTGGGCTCTGTATGATGAATGTCTCTTTCCCTGGGATATTTCATAGCCTTGGCATCTGGTGCTACTTGGCAGAACCACAGCATTTGCATCTTTGAAATGAAGATCTTTGCCTTCGTTCTCTTCTTGAAGATGACACTGCGCATAATGCTTGAAATGATACCTCATTTCAAGTGTTGGGGACAAGGAAGATGAGATACACGATGTGTCAGGACCTGGAAAATGAGCTGTTCCCTTTGCTGTGCAACCAGGAGTAGTGCTTCATACTACCTGGTTCAGTAACTAACATGTCCTCTGATAGTCAGCTTCCAGCTAGAACATCTTCTGGGTGTTTGGGGTTTTTTTTGGGGGAGGGTTTGGTGGTTTTTTCCCCTCTTCTCTCTCTCATGTGAATATTGTGCTGATAGAAGAGCTTGGCTTGGTCAATTCCTGTTACAGCAGCACACTTACCCTGTCACGGTCAGGCCTTTCTGCATCACCTACCTGCTTAAGGCCACTGGTGGCAAATCTTTCTACTCTTTTTCCCAGGTGGTGAAAGCGTGTAATGAAGGTGTCAGGAAGATGAGCCGAACAGAGCAAATGATCAGCATCCAGAAGAAATTGGAATTCAAGATCAAGGTATAAGCATAGGCTGGTAACCCTTCCGAACCAACAGCATCCAGGTGTTGTGCGCACATACGTGGCAGGAGTAACCTAGTTGCACTCCCTTTAGTGAGTGTTCGGTGGTGGCCTGGGCCATGCCGTCCCCCTCCAAAGCCTTTGAAAGGCATGCTGCTGCTGCAGGCGCTGCATCCGTGCGCGCGCTCTCTGTGCACGCGTGCTGCAGAGGCCAGGGGCAGCACTGAGCCCAGCGCGTTGTGCGTGGACACAGATGTGACACGCTGGCATCGAACCGCCTGTGCGCAGTGGGTGGCTCCTGCTCCAGCACTCAGTTCTGACTCTTCCCTCTCACCTCTCCAAAATGCAGGTCAGCTTTCAGCTATTATTTTAGATTACAAATAATGTTAAAAGATGAAAGCGACAAAGCAAAACACTTTAAAGCTGTGAAATACCAAAGTGAAGACTGTCCCACCATTTTAATTCGTTTATGCATTATGCACAGTCTCTAATTACCTGCTGATGATCTATTTTGACTCTACTCAGGAAATGACTGAATCAATATTTAGGGGTGTCTTACCAGATCTCATTGAATATATGCCATGAAACGCCACTGCTGAGTAAAAATTTGCCAGTTCTTGAGTACCATGGAGATGCTTCTCAGATCTGTCTGCTTCACAAACTTCAAGGAGCATACTTAGCTTCCCAGCAACCTTTTTACGTACCTGAGCAACCAAAGCAAAAAAAAAAAACAAAAAAACCCCACCACTTGAGACTATTTGTTTGGGAAGTCACACTGGGTACCCAAGAATTTGATTTTTCCAGAGCACTTTACCAGCGTGTCAGGGCTAGATCGCAGTCCACAGGACAGCACTAGACTGGGGTAGCTACAGGGCTGCCGTCATCTCTTGCAGAGCTGAAGGTAGCAACAAGCAGGAGCTGCTTCATCCCTGGAGCAAGCCTGCCTTGGGCACTGGTGCGCGCAGGGCTCCGCTGGTGAAAACAGTACAAGAGTGTGGAAAGAGACTGTGCCACCATGTGTGATGAGCGCAGGGAGGGAGTGAAGGTGGAAGGAGTGGCAGTTACCCAGATGTTTTCCAATATTTCAGTCGTTTCTCTGGAAGCGTAGCGTTCTTGTAAGATGTGCTTTGTTGGGCTTCTTGTTTTCAGCACAATGTGTAGTAAAACTCTAGAAGAAGTGCTGACGTGGCTGCGTGAACAGTATCTCCTCCTGGCTGGGACCGACCCAACCTGTGAGAACCCATTTACCCTGGGTAGTACACATTTTTGAAAGTCTTTTTTTTTTCCCTGGCCAGAAGGGCTCCAGCCCAGGTGGTGAGACAAGGGATCTTTCAGAGACAGATCAGGCTATACAGGGCGTAGCCCCGTGTTTAAATCCAACACTTGGCACTCCAGAATCGCCATCCTTGAGTGTTTTTTTCATTCTCGGGCCCCTGCCGTGTCCCTGTCTGAGCTCTGTTACACTCTGTGCCAGGCTGTGGTGTGGATGGCAGAGCATATTGCCCTCTCTGAGCAGCTCTGCTCCATCCTCTGCAGCGCACGTTGTGATGGGAGCTCACCACCCTTCCTTTTGCATCTCTTCTTGCTTCCAGCATCTTGACCACATAAGCCCATGGGTTTTTGCCACTCTCCTGATCTTTGATGTCTTCTCCTCACTTCTAGTCTGTGCCCATCATCTCTCACTCCCGCTGGCTGCTGAAGCAGGGGGAACTGCAGCAAATGAATGGTCCGAAGACATCACGAACGCTTCGCACCAAGAAACTCTTCAGAGAAATCTACTTGTTCCTTTTCAATGATCTGCTGGTAATTTGCCGGCAAATTCCTGGGTGAGTACAAAATTCCGGTATTACATGGGACACTTTGTTAGTCCTTTTTGCCCCTGGGTTTATCCAAGCTGGGATTGCTGATCCCCCGTCCTGTCCCCCAGGCACAGGGAGGGTGTTGTGGCCTGACCTGGTAAACCCCCTCTAAAGGCAAGGTGACTGCCTTTGAGTGCAGTTGGCTCTTTGTGGGTGGCACAGCTCTCTTCAGCTGAAAATTTATGGCAAACAAGACTTGAACAGATTCCAGTCCAGGTCTCCCAGAAGGGTAAACGAGCATGTATCCAGCAGTTTCTGCAGAGTGGCAGTGAGCTACATCAGCTGGTGGGCTGACCCAGCAGGCCTGTCTTCCTGTCAAGAAGTGATTTCTTTGACTCATCGCTGCCTGAAGAGGAGCTCAGGCTTAGTCAGTTAAAGTTCTAAGAAAGCAGGCTAGAAAATCTGAGCAGCAGGGAGGGGTATAAATTTAGGCTTGAGGCTTGCGGTTATATTTGACATGGTGTAACCTGCCTCAGGAGGAGGAGAACGTCATCATGCTTGGGACTATGTCTTGTGCAACTAGACACTGTGAAATACAGGAGCACAAACAGACCGGTCCGAGAGAACAGCGCATCCTTTGTAGCCCTAACTAGACTCACCGGTAGAGAGCATCTCACTAGTCCAACGTTTCTAATAAACATGTCGCCGCAGTGTCTGTATGCCTGGAAATATTTTGCTTCTGTGGTAGCTGGTATCCAGAAAACACAGAGGCATTTTACGAATAGGAATGAATTAAGCCTCACAGTCCCCTTTGAGGGAGCACCGTGTTTTGTACATGGGGAGCTCAGAGCAAGCAACTTGTTCTAGGCCATGCGGGATGGCTAAGGCAGAGCAAGGAGAAGGACTCTTGCTTTGTGGTGGGTTTTCGTAGCCACACACTCATCTCTTCCCATAGTAGGGCACCTCTTATCTTCCCGCCATGCAGAGGCTCCTGGTCTGTACCCCTTCTACTGTTCTGGGTGGCTGAAGCCAAAGTCTCCTGGGATAACAGCAGTATTCCTAATCCTGTAACTTCTCCCAGGGACAAGTACCAAGTGTTTGACTCGGCTCCCCGGGGGCTTCTTCGAGTAGAGGAGTTAGAAGACCAGGGGCAGAGTTTGGCCAACGTCTTCATCTTGAGGCTGCTGGAGAACGCAGACGACCGCGAGGCCAGCTACATGCTGAAGGCATCATCCCAGTGAGTACAACAGTCACCCTGCCAGTGCTTGGCAGTGCTTTCTGCCTGCACCCACGCCAGGGCAGCACCCTGCCTGACAGGGGACAGCTCTCCAGGCTTACCAGGGTCAGGCAGGCGGAGGTCTTGCTGCTGCAGGCCCTACAAACCTCTCTGCCCAGCATCGCTCTCCTGAGGCTGCCCTCAGTCTCTCCTACTGAAAGGCACTAGTGAACTGGGCAGGTTTCTCTCCTGCACGGTGTATATGTAGCATCAGGGTGGAGGATGGCCTTTGCATTCTGGAACAGAGAGGTCAGAAATCAGCCCTGCAGCCTGATTTACGGCCCACAGCTTATTCAGAAAGTCAAAGCCAGTAGGATGTACACGCTGCACACTCCAGCAGCTCAGCTGGCTCAAACGCAAAGATCAAGTCTGTGCCTCACCCAGCCCCATGAAGCAAAGTGGCTCCTGTTTGTAGGCAAAGGTAGAGAAGAGACTTCTTCCTCAGCACCTTCCACAGCCGATGCCGATCCTGCACAGCCCTTCTGCTGCGCAGGGCCTCCTTGTCTCCCTGGATACAGGCTTTTTTGGTTCACCGATTTTTCACTTCAGACTCCCAACGAGCACAGACTGGGCAAATGATTTAGCTGTGCTAACACAGACCTGATTGTTTTGGAACTCAGGGCGTGGCTTTCTGAGTGACCCAAGCTTTACCAGTCCCATGTTTTCTAGTCACGTCTATGCTACTACAGATATATGCATCCCACCAGCTAAACAGCTAGTAGAGATGGTGCACGTCCCCAGCTTCACGTTACTTTGCTGTCAGTAGGCCAGCACCCGACATCTGTATCCCTTAACGGACACCAGCTCCTCCTGGAACTACGTCCTGCTGCATTCCCAGGAGCTGCACCCTGACCACCCCAGCACAGTGCAGCACCGGCATCAGGAAGACAAGCCCCCAACACAGCAACTGCACCTTCTCCCCAGACAGGCGACTGCAGCTTTGCTGTGCTGAAAATAGAGATGTCAGTCATGCTATGCAGGGCAAACACACCGCTGACGTCTGTGAGACTTAGCTGTGCTGAGAACGATAAACCAGGCCAGCGTTTGCCTCAGCTCAGGGGAGGCAGTTACAGGTCTGTGCCTCTGCATCCTGTCCCAATCTCTAGACAGCCACCGTAAATATGTGATCCAGCACGTGGCTTCCCAGCAGGTCTTCTGCAGTGATGTGTGAGGTGGCAACTGCTGAAGGCTCTGTTCCAGAGCTGAAGGGATGGTCGGTGCAGTACAGGACACAAACTGGAAAACTGAAGAATTGGAAGAGAGAAGTGGGTGCCAAACAAACTGCTGCGTCTGTTCCACAGCTCTTGCCGCAGTGCCTGGCTCTGAACCCATACCGCGACGGTGACTTGGTGGCAACTTGCAGCTCATGCCCTGGGTGGGCCCTGCCAGGAGCTGGCAGTGCATTTGGACACAGCTGGTCACAGGGGCAGGACTGGAGCGCAGGGGGGACCCTGAGGAGCTGAGGGCTGTGGGCAGGATCCAAAGAGCCCTGCAAGGAGCTGTGTGCGAGGCTAGCCTGCCGACAGGGCCACAAGCACGCCAAGACCCGTGGTTTGGTCTCTGTGGCCAGCCTTTCGATGCACAGGGCTCTCATCCTGCACACCTTCATGGCGCAAGGGGCTGTGCTCGACCTGCGGCTGGAGATGCTTTCGCTGGTCCTTGGCATTGCGCTGCAGCCCTGAAGCACAAGGTATTCGCAGCCCTGCAGATCAACCTGCCAGTGCTCGTCCTTCACTTCTCCCTTTTAGGCCTCTCTCCTCCCAGAAGACACTCCAGTGGCTTTAGATGTGTGTCAAGTTCAGGCTTTAAAACTACTATCTGAGAAGGTAGAAAGTTCTGGCTCCCTCAGGGCCAGGAGTGCAGCTGCTCCTCCAGGCAGGAGCTGGAGCCTGTGAAGATGAACTGCCCCGTTTCCATGGAGGACTAAGGGAAACCTCGAGGGAGCACCAGGCCTGGGACTTCTCCAGCACCTGTGAAGCTGTCACCCTCCTGCAGGCCCGGGCTTTGCATAACAGCGTGGCTAGATCTGGCGAAGCGTTCACATGAGTCTCTCGTCTCATGCGCTGCCAAGCGAGCGGTGCCCTTGGTGTGCCGCAGCGTTCGTGTGCAAGTGAATTCGTCAGCTCTGCCCTTTAAGCGCTCCCACAAAATGGCTGCAGGAATAAATGGTTCCTCTAACTGCTTTTCTCCAGGAAAAACAGCTCCTATTGACCGAGGCTTGCTGCACGCCTGTGCGGCAGCTCCCAGGGCACTGTGGCATGCGTGACATCCCAACCGGTGTGTGCGGGAGGGAACCCCAGGAACCCCACCCTGTCCCAGTGCAGGGGGGGGGGCTCAGCATCACCAGTGCGTCAGGGCCGGGGGGAGGGTCAGGCAGGAGAGTGCTGTGAGAGGAGGAATGAGGAGCCCAGGAGAGCTGGGACCCTACAGCTGCCTCATGCTTATGGCCTGGGTTTGTCTCCCCTATGCAGGAGCGAAATGAAGCGCTGGATGATTTCGCTGGCCCCCAACCGGAGAACCAAGTTTGTTTCATTTACCTCCAGACTTGTTGGTAAGAGTCACAGCATGTGAGCCAGGAGCTCTTCATCCCTACCCCAGAGCATGTTATTCCACCCTGATCGCAGTCCAACCCCAGGCCTGGGGCCTCTGCTGAACCCTCTCCCTGGGCTCCCCTTGCATTCCCACCACCAGCACCTGCTTGTCTCTGGGCCTGGCCCTGAGCTTGCTCCCCTCCAGCCTGGGCTGGGCTGCACCAGCGCTCTCCCTCCCACCCAAACTGCTTGTGGGGGGGACTAGGTGATGTGCCCCCTTTCCCACAGAGATGCTCCCTGCGGCACCCCTTGGCCTCCGTGGGGTTTGTTACCACATCAGAAGGACTATTTGCAGAGCTCGCAGTGCTACACCCACCCACGCTGTGCTGCAGCGAGCTCCAGCCCAGCCCTCACCCTCACCCCGTTCCTTTGCAGACTGTCCACAGATCCAGTGTGTCCACCCGTACGTGGCCCAGCAGCCAGATGAGCTGTCCTTAGAGCTGGCTGATGTCCTCAACATCCTGGACAAGACAGACGACGGTACGGGGGGCAGGATGGGGCTGGGTGTCCCTGTGGAAGGGTGGGTGGGCTTCGCTCTAGGCAGGCAGCTGCCGAGCAAACAGCAAGGACCCTCTAGCCAGGGAGAGACCCTGGCATCGGCATCATGGCCGAGGGAGCTCACAGCCTGCTCCTAACACTCAGCAAATCCAGGCTGCCCTGAGCTGTGGCAGCGCTGGCACAGCCACGCTGGCACCAGCTGTGGGCCGTGGCAGGGCTGGCACAGCCACCCTGGACGTAACCCAGAGTTGTTCTTACCTTGACAATGCTTTGCAGCCACCTGCTCCCGGTCTCTGGGGCACAATAGCTGATGCTCGATCACGTTGGGTCACTGCTGTGGCATCAGAAGCAGCAGAGGGCACTCGGTGGCAGTGCCAGCTTTCTGCTGGCATTTCTTGAGCCAGCACATGGTGCTGCTCAGGTGAGCGGGTCTCCTCAGCTAGACTTGCAAACCGGGTCTGCTCCAGCGCAGGCCTCTGAGCAGCTTCCAGAAAGCACTGCCAGCTCCGTAGACAGCACAACTGTCCCAGCGCAGGAGCAAGGGTCCATCATTCCCCATTTACGCCTGTCTCTGTCTCTGCTCAGGCTGGATATTTGGGGAGCGTCTTCATGACCAGGAGAGGGGCTGGTTCCCCAGTTCTATGGGGGAGGAGATCCTGAACCCCAAAATCCGAGCCCAGAACTTGAAGGAGTGTTTCCGGGTGCACAAGTCGGATGACAGTCAGCGGAGGAAACTGGGCAGCAGAAACCGCCAATGACCAGTGGTGTCCCTGAGCGACTGGAGTGCGTCTGGGAGAGGGGCAGAGGACAGAGGCTGCCAGCTGGGAGGACGTGGCGGTGGTGCTGTGGGCTGCGGTGCAGGACCTGGCCTGTCAGACCAGGCACATGCACCCCTGAACAAACAGAATGTAGTTCCTGGGCTCCCCGCAGCACTGATCCTTCCCGGGAGATCAGTGCTTCCACCTGGCTAAAATAACCCCTTTCCAGGCGTTCCGTAAAGCCCCACAGAACACGATCCGAAGGGACACAGCGCGAAGGCCACCAGGTGCCGGCCAGCTGACTCCCGCTCCCTGCGCACGTGCTGGGTCGGCCTGGGCCGGGCCGCTTGGGGAAGGCACGTGGCCACAAACGTCGTTAAGCAATTAACATCGCCCAGTTCGAGCACTTACAGCTCATCGCTACCTTTTGAGTTTGGAGCCCTCCTAAAACTGTTTCAGTAACTACCCCTGTAAGACGAGGAGATGCCTCACCTCCTCTCACACAGCCTGTAGGCACCAGGCTGGGATGAACCCCAGGAACCCCACCCCGTCCCAGTCCTGCTGGGAAGCTGCTGGGCCTATTCCCACAGGCAACCCCTCGATCTGCTTCCAAAGACTCCAAGATGCTCCATCCCCAGCCCCACCACCAGCAGCCCAACCTTGCCAGCCCTGACCCACATCCCTGCCCACCTGATGGCCCCAAAGCCACGGCTCACCCCTCTTCCACAGCCGCCATCCCTCCGCAGAGCCGCTGCGGAAGCCTGGTACCACAGCCTTTCCCTGTTGATCCGGCGCGCTCGGTCTCTGAGGCACAGAGGGCAGGGCGGCTGTGCCAGCGCCTCCCCACGCAGCACCACGTACCACAGGAGCACCAGCAGAGCCAAAGCTGCCACGCAGCAGGCGAGTGACATTACCCCAGGAGCTGTTGTCCCGCGATCGCTGCCTGCATGCTTGTAACCCACGCCACCCTGCTGCGTGCACGACCTCCCTGTACAGGCTCACCTGTGTATCTACGCAAATCCCCCGTCGCCAGCAGAGACGGATCATCACTCCTTCCGGCTGTGGCACTGAGCGTTGCATGAAGCCCAGGGCACAGCCCCATGGCAGCTGCCTGTTGTTCAAATGCCTCGCTCTGAACAGCCCCGCACGTGGTCACAGCCGAGGGCTTCTTCGCTACAGGCTGTTCCCGAGCCGCAGCCAGCATCCATCAGGGGAATCGGTTATTTGGCACCTCTCCATAACACTGCAAAGAACAGTCGTCCCGGCGCCGTGGTCGGCCTTGCTGTACGCTCTGGTGGTGCCACGGTTGTGCTGGAGAAGGGGATGGAGAGCAGCTGCCTGCCGATGAGCCGCACACACGGAGCGGAGGAGCACGGCCGTGCCAGTGGCAGCACGGGGAGGAAGCGGGACACTGGAGAGCCATGGGAGGGGGGCTCTGGAGCACCGCGCTGGAGCTGGTCTGTGGGCCACGCGGCGCTGAGGGAGGACAGGGGCTGTCCGTACTGTCACCACCGCCCTGGTACAGCTGGCCCAGAGTCGGCCCTACTCGGGGAGCTACAGCCAGCGCCCAGGACCAAACTGGTGGGAGCCACAGCAGCGAAGGGAGAAAAGGTGTTCCCCCCTCAGGCCCAGCTTGGTGCCACCACGTCAGCACGTGGCAACAGCCAGCAGGACTGGGCTTGCCCCAGCCACCTGTAGCACCCCAGAAAAGGGCCCCATGGCAAGTCACACCAGCCAGAGGCTCCCAGCCACCTCCCAGTGCCCACCCAGAGCTGGGGGCCAGGAAGGGACCGCAGCCTCCAGTCTGGTGTATCAGGCTCATTTCATGGGGACACTCTAAGTCAGCACCCCCCTCCCCCCCCCAGTGTCAGCTCCGAGTACAACTATCAGGGCCCAGACCTTGCAGCAGCCACAAATTCTCTAACGCAAACCCCAGAGGAGCTCCAGGTCTAGGAAGTCCTTAAAGTTACCTGAGAAACCGCCACATCCCAGATCCTCCAGCTCCGCAGCCCAGCAGCCAGCCCAGCCCTGCAGCCCCGCGCACCCACCCGGGACGTTCCTCGCAGCACAGACGTGCTCCCTTACCCACCAAACAGCAGCTTCACTAGGGGAGGGGCCGGCCCAGGTTCCCCCCTGCACTTCTCCGGGACAGAGGGGCTCAGGGCTGCCGCGCACTGTCCCACGACCCACCACCAAGCCCTCGGACTCGCTCTGGCCCCTCTTGCTGTTGTGACGTTTTAGGACTCCAAACCCTAGGCACAGGCTGTGCCGTTTTCAGGCACCAAGTGGCATCCAGTGTTATTTCCTCAGACCCAGCCCTGCACGCCTCCGTTTCAGTGGTCTCAAGTGTTGTACAGGGCCAGGCCTGGGGCCCACAAGCACGGGCAGGAGCCCCCCCAGCCCCCACCAGGCTGCCTCAGCGAACTGAGGGGAACTTCTCGTTGTCTCATTTTCTTCTGTGTGATGAAATATAGCTGAGCGAGCCAGCGCCAAAGCAACGCGTGTGTGTCGTCTTCCTCCCCCCCACATGCACCACTCGCCTCTTCCCCAGTCCCCTCCAGTGCAACTGGTGGGGGACAACCGGCCCAAACGCAGGGGGTGGAAGTGGGGCTGACCATGAACGTGGGATGGGGTGACACCAGGGAAATATTGGGGTGGTTTACACCAACAGAACGACCCTCCCCAAGGAAAGCTGTGTGAGGTGATGCCCACCACTGTGACCTCCACCCAGGCTAGACCAAGAGAGAGCCGCTGCTGGCTCAAACCACTCACTGCCACAGGTCCCTCCTGACTGCGGGGGTGTCGCTGCCTGCTGCGGTGGAGCCTGCTAAGAGCAAAGAGCCCTTTGGGGTGCAGCTTTGCTGCCCAGCACAGAGGCTGGAGCGTCCTTTGCTGCATCAGCAGCAGCGTTTGTCCCCAAGGGGCCCCGGGCAGATGGAGCAGGAGCAGTTGAGGGCAGGAGACGGGCTGGCTGTATTACAGAAAAATCTTTTATTGAGTTCAGGAGGCCGAGAACTTTCTCAGCGTGATGACGACCAAGGCGACCAGCACGGACGTGCCCAGGAGGGAGGCGATGACAATGGCGCCGATAGCTCCGGGCCCCAGCGAGCCTGCAGGGACAGAGAACAAGGTGGTGTGAGGTCAGAGCCGGTGGGTCCCAGACGGGGAGGGCTACGGGGATCACCCCCACACCCAGCGCGTCCCCAGCCCTCGGGCCACACTCCTGCCCCAAGCTCCCTGCCTGGCCACAGCAGTCCTGTTCCCGTGTCCCCACGCAGCCGCGGTGCGGTCCGGTGCCCCAGCCACATCGAGCCCCTGGGCAGGGGCTGGAGCCAGCCACCGCCTCCCTGGCCAGCCCCCGGTGACAGGGACAGCTGCCACAAAGCGGGTCTTTGGCACCCGGTTTTCCTGTTAGCACCCGCGCAGGGAACAGCTTTGCTTGCTGCAGAACCGCATGGCAGCGGGTGTTTGCTGTACAGGAGCCAGGGAGGGTGCTCGCAGTCCCCGTTTAAAGAGCTTCAGGCAGGCTCTGTGCCCTGCCCGCGCTCAGGGTACGTTCCGCAGGTGCCTGACGTAGCGCTGGGTACCGTCATAGGAACAGCCTCGGCAGCGTCGCTGGGGCTGGCAAGCGCTCCGCAGGGGCGGCTTTTGGCAGGGACGCTTCCCTGAGCCAATACAGGGACTGCTCCCCACTGCCAGCAGCGTGGCTGGGGACAGGTCACCTCGGGCGGCTCAAACACCTCCTGGGAGGTGACAGGCCCACGCAGAGCGACGCCACAGCGAGGACGTCCTGCGGCGCCGTGGGAGCGACCCACAGGCAGCCCATCGCGCAGCCACGTACCGTCCCCAGCATCCAGCCGGTGCAGGTGGGTGGTGTCCTCGGGCTCCAGCTCGGAGGTGTACGGGGGGAAGGCGGTGGCGTCTGAAAGCCGGGCTGTGGTGGTGGTGTCGAAGGGGCCGGCTCCGGAGGGCAGCTCGGGCGGCTCGTTCCAGAGGGTGGGGACTGGGCCCTGCGGGTACTCTGCTGGGAGACAAGCACCCACCGTCACTCGCAGGCGTGGGCAGCCCCAGCCAGGCTGCTGGTGACAGCAGCAGCTCAGCAGGTTCCTGGGCTCCACATGCCTGCAGTGTCCCCGGGTGGGTGGTGGGTGCCTGAGGGCCGAGAAGCCTGGTGGGGCAGAGCCCTCCGGGACGGCACCAACACCCAGAGCAGCCACAGGCAGCGCCAGAGCCCCGGGCTTTTGCGGCAGGCTGGTGGGCACACACAGACAGCAGGGAGCTCCCCAGAACCGTGCGACCTCTGCGTGTGCACAAACAGCCCGGCATGAACGTCCACGGCCAGTTTGCTGGCGGATGCCCGTGGGCCTGGGCTGGGAGGGGCTGTCACATACCTGCAGAGGCCACAGTTCACAGCATCTCGGGGCCTTTCTGCCCTGCACCACCAGCCTACGCAGCAAAAGAAGCCAGAGGCGCTGGTCCTGCGCAGGACGTGGCTCCCCCAGAAAGGAGCCCCAAAGCCTCGGCTGCCCCCCGCCCCACCTCCACGCCGTGCAGGGAGATGAAAGCCGGTCCGGGCTCTGTTTGATGTTACCATTCGCCTCCTGTTATTTCTCCCCCCACAGGGGTCAGGGACCGAACCAGAGCCCTCCCTGTCTGTGTGTGGCTGAGCCGACCGAGCGCTCCCTGTCAATGCCCGGCTTGTTCAGGTGGGCCCCGGCGGGAGACATTCCACAGCTCCCTGCCGAAACCACTGGGAATGTTGCACTGGGATGGGGGGACAAAGGAAAAAAAACCGGCAGGGAGGAAAATGAACAGCATCCAGCACCTGAACTCACACGACAGCTTTCCAGGCTTGGAAAGAAGGTGTCGGAGGAGCCAGAGCAAGCAGCCCAAGCTCGCTGGGGCAAGACACAGAGGTGTCCCCACACCACCGGCTCTGGCACGGTGTCTCTCAGTGTACCAGGGGTAGAGACTTGTCCCAGGCTGTCCCTGGCCCAGCAAGAGTGGTGGCAGCAGCACATCCTGGCAGCGCCAGCCCCAGCTTTAAGCACCCAGACCCTCCTTGCCTCCCGGCAGCAGCCAGCACTGTGTGGGAGGAGAGCGAGCTGAAGAATTGGTGCTGATGGGCTCCACCACACTTTGTTCTCCTGTAGGAGCCCTGCCTGAAAAAGAGCAGGAGCACCAACACTGAAGCACTCAGGACTCACAGAAAGTAGCTCCCACCATCCCTGGAGCTACCTGAGGCTGCCTGCAGACTCGGAAACACAACAGGGTTCTAGACTAGCTTTGGAAAGCTACAGGACTCAGCGAGACAGCTACCAGGTTTAACACCAGCCCGACGAGCAATGACAGCGACAGATCAGCCCCCAGTCTGATGTTTGTGCCAGTGAAACCAGGCAGCGACACCGGCACGCTCTGGCTGCCTGACCCACCATGTCCTCCCACACGTAGTACATCTGCAGTCACCACATCACAGGTGGCATCTGGGGTCCCCAGTACGAGCACACAAGAGGCATGTGCTCCACTAGGGCTCCCCAGAAACACCCAAGCCCTTTGTGGGTCCCTTTCCAGTTCTGCTGCTTGGTTTTGCAGGACAGGTTGGGGATTCCCATCCACAGGCTCCTCCAGAAATTGCCATTTCCAGGGGACCTCTCTTCTATAAACCCTGTGGTTCAGCTACCAGAGGAGACACCAGGAAGAAATACAGAACTTAGTGGGGAAATGCAGTTAACACAACAGGGAAAGGAACCAGGCAGAGCTGGGGCTATTTCATTACCAGCAGCGGCACTGGGAAGCCGTTGGTTTCAGCACAGACCAGGCGTACGTAACGCTTTGGAAGCCCCGGATTCAGGCTGCGTTGGCAAGCGGATTAAGTCCAGACAGAAGAGCTACACTCCAGCTACAACCTTCCTGCTTGTGTCAGCACCAACACTGCAACCTGGCAAGAGAACGCCGCACCCCGAGGACGTCATTGTTGCTTCTGCCAAGGATGTTTTTCTCTCGGAGCCAAAAGAGCAGGGTGTACCCCTCGCGTCTGACCGGGGGAAAGGCGTTAGCTTGCAGGAGCTAACACCGACGCAGGCACCATCCAGGGAGCCTGTAGGACCCAGACAGGGTCTTCTCACCTCCCTGTTCTCAAAGGGACGAGGAGGGAGCGCTTCCCCCCCAACTTGAGTCCAAAGACTCTTTTTCCAACCAGAACTGCAGGTCCCAGAAAGTCTCTCCTCTCCCTGGTGCATCTCATTCCTGAAAAATTTATTGCAGCTCTTCTAAAGCAGGGCACAGAGCTTATTTTTGATAGCCAAGTGAAGAGGAAATGGTCTAATTTGTTTACTATCTCCGTGATTTTTAAAACCTGGGTAGAGTCCTGGATGGCTTCTGGATGTGTGTTTTGTTAATCCTCCTCATCTGATTAAAACATGCCTTCAGCTATCCCTCACGGAAAGGGCGCAGTGTGCTAAACATGAGGGGTTTTGTCCCGAGTTCTTGCGGTTTTACCTTAACGGCACTTCAACCGAGGGAAACACAACCCCTTTCAGGCGGGTCAGGGCCTCGCCAACAGGAGTCGTCAGTTCAGAAGCAGCAGCAGGGTCGTGCACGCGCATAAAGTGGAATACCTGCATCTTAACATCACCAGGGCTTACTGCTGGGCTCCTCTTCGGTTCCTGCTCCTCGATGCTGCAAGAGCAGACGCCCAGAGCCCTGCAGCAGGCACACGGGGAGGGGGAACACACGCCCAAAGGCGGCAGGTCCCTCCAGAGCAAGCTGCCGCAGCCCCGGAGGGTGCCTGCTGTAACCAGCACTTCTCTTTCCAAGACTTGCCTTTGATTTTCCCTCCTAAACTAACAGCTCGTGTCCTCACACGTCTCCGCCCTTGCGTGTTTGAGGAGCCCAACCACCCATCCCAAGCATCCCTACACGTGCGGTGGGTTTAACGGCCAGAGGAATTGCGCCTGCTCCCCTCCACAGCACCCCGACAGTCCCAGTGAGTGTCAGGCAGAGCAGCAGATCTCTAACGGCGCAGCACTAAATCCCACACTCTGCTTCAATCCTCTGGTAAAAGCAAGAAAGGCGAGGGGGAGGGACAGAGCTTGCGTTGGGTGCCAAAAACCAACACACACACTATTCACAAGGTCTCACATGCCTCCAAGTGAGACATGAGGGCCTCTTCCAGTCACCTGCTGCATACAGTCTGACCCAACAGGCTCTCAGTACAAGCGCAGGAGCTGATTCTGGAGGTTCAGTTCTCTGCTGCCGATGTTTCGTGTGACTGCTGCAAGCCGCTCTCCCTCCTGGGCTCAGTTTCCCTGTGCAGGAGCAGGAGACCAGGACTCTAAATAAAATCTACAAGAGAAGAACGGCCCGAGCAGCCAGGCCTGCCCCCCTGGGTACCGTCATCCTGACTGTGTCTGAACAAACACCTCCGAGTGACAACTCCAGATGCGGCGGTGGCCTTTCACAGGGAAAGGGCAAGTTACACCGGACCTCCGTGGCCTTGGGGCAGGGTGGCAGCATTTTTTACTTGTGCAAAAACCCCCAAATGTGTTACAACCTCGGGCGAGGGGGTGCAATCGAGGGTCAGAAACCAAATCCCAACGGCAAGGTAGTGCGTGGTCTTCCTGTTCACCCAAGAACTTTGTAGAAACAACAAACTACAAAAAAACATGCTCAAAACACATCATCCGTCACAAGTCCAAAAAGGACCTGTGCAGCAGGCCAGGAGGAGGATGGCACCTCTGCCTTCCCACCTGTGGGCACTACGGATTGCCGTACTTCAGGGACACAGCTCGACTGCACTGCGTGTTCTCCCTCTCTCCAGCACAGGTCAGTGACAGCTGAGGCCAGGAAAAGCAAAGAAAATACCAGTTACTACACAATAAAGAAATACACCACGGGTTCCTGGGTGATGCAGGGACCCACCAGGAGTGCAGCAAGACCTAGAAGGGCCAGCGCCAAAGGCAAAGGGGCTGGCGCCGCTTTCTCCATACTCAGCGAAAAAGAGGTGGATGAGCTGCCAGCTGACGTGGGAGCCCTTACGCCACATACTCTGATGCTGAAAGACTTGGAAGACCTCCGTAAGCGATAGCTCTTGAGGAGGCCGGTCAAATCTGAAGGATCCTTCGAGATCCCCCCAAACAACCAGAACCTCCCCACAGGCAGACTCTGCAACACCTCAAGGCAGGCAGGTGTGGCCACCTAACACCTTCAACCCTGGAGACCAGCCACCAGTGACAAATACACTTCCACTCAAGCTGGTTTCAGCGTCTCATCATCCTCACAGCCTGTCAACAGGAGATGACAGTAAGACCTTCCTTCTTCGCTGGGTGACAAGTTTATGCCTACAGTGACAGCAATGAGTGTCTCAATAGGACACAGATGGTCAGTGGTCCTGGGGCACCCACTGTAACCTGAGCGTTGTAGTTTCTTCAGTCACAACAGTTCACAGGTCAACTTGATGGCATCCAACTCCACCGCTGGCATCCTTTTCAAAACCTGGGAGCTTTTCTTCCTTTCATTCCACAAGTTTGTGTGCCTTCACATTACATCTGTTACAAGGAGGGGGAGAAGGTCAAGGTCACCTGCCGCTTTCTGGAGCACGCTCTCCACCTCCAGCCCAGCAGGGAGCTGACACTAGTGTCAGTAATTTGTAAGGAGCATTGGTGCAGAACAGGGTTGAGTAATGGTCTACAGAAAGACTTGCTGTAAGTCTGGGCAGACCTGTTGGAACAGCCGCATCTTTTTAAGAAATTTGTCTGACAAAACCTGCTTAGTGCTTCTCACATTTTAGTACTTGAACTTTAAAAACTTCCCCATAATATTTTATTCTCCTGTTGTTGAGGATGAAGACACATGAGTCGCTAGAGAGATGTCCTTGGACAAGGTCTTCTCTGTACGGTTTTCTTCAGCACAACATCTCCTGCTCTGCTGTTTCCCCCCATAGGCACTCTCAGGCGCTGCTGCAGTATAATGTATTTCCACATTAGCTCAAAAAAAAAAAAGGAATTCATAAGCCCACATCAGAGTTTGGATACCAAATATAAACAGGACTCAGAGGCCAAGGCCTTGCAAGGGCTTTTTACTAACTTCCACTTCACTTGGAGCTCCGAATCCATCACATGGATTGAAACTGGTTTTGCCGACAGGGAAAAAATAAAAATCAGCTCCTCAAAATCCTGCTATGCTCTAGGCCTCAGAGCCAGAGGGTTTGGAGAAGGGGGAAGAAAGGATCTGAGTGTGCAGAAAGTCCTTGAGATGGCTCTGTTTCCTGCTGCACCAAGGTGACAGAGTGTTACAGACTCTGTTGTTCCCTCGTTTCTGACAAATGGGATATTGGAAAGAGCTCGGTGCCTTGGAGGAGAAATTCACACTTTCTCCAGTCGCAGAGGCCTGACCTCACCACCCAGGAAGCCAGATCAGGGTACGCACCCCACTGGCACCCCGGACGCGCTCAAACTGCTACACCCAGGCGGGAACCTCAACGGCCAGCGAGATCCTTCGCATCTCGCTGAACTCCTGAACGCTTACCCGGGAGAGTTTTGGTACTAGGGAGCTCTGAATCACCACCGAGATAAAACTAAATCCAGCGAGGACGGGAAGACTCGTGGCTGGCACCACCTGCAGCCCTGTCCGAGGCAGACTCCGTTCCTGCCCACCGTGGAGGGCTTTGCTATGGAAAGTACAAGGTGCTGAGATGGGAGGGCAGGGGCCGGGTGAACTCTGAGGCCAGCAATGGGCTGTCCAGCCCCAGGTAGCCACCGCGGGCGCAGGGCCAGGGCAGGGATGAAAAGAGGCCTTCATAGGGAGCACAAAGGGCAGCCTGTGATGTGCGAGAGCCGGGAGCTCCAGCGTGGAGCGGCGCGGTCCTCATGAATGTTAAATAAACTTGTTTACAGAAAGGCAGGGCTGCATGCGTGCGCACGGAGCCCAGAGGGCTGTCTGCGTGCCCTTCCCTTCTTTGTCTGCACCAGGCAGGAAATTTCCTTTTCTAATGGGGTGAAAAGCAGAAAAAATTCCACCGTGCACGAAAAGGCCCTGTCCTGGGGGAGGCACCTCTCCACTCCTAACGCAGCAGAAAACCGTTCTGCTCCGGGGATGGCTTACCATACAGGCTGGTTCCCTGATGCCTGGCTTTGAGGTAGCAGAGAACAGCAAACTTAGCGGCCTCAAGCCTCTAAAACACAACAGAGAAAGCCTGGAGCCGCTCCTACGCCCCAGGATCCGAACGCTGCGTTCATCAGCGCGACACTCCTCAAGAGCTACCGGCCCTGCTGCGCGAGTGCGACTCACCCAGTAAAGGAATCGAGTGAACCTGGGGCATTTCACAGGAGCAAAGTGAGACAGGGAGGCAGCGACAGGCACAAACCGTAGCTGCAACACCGAGCAGAGAGCAAGTACACGGGAAAGCTGGCAAGGCACGGCACAGAGCAAATATGCACTGAATACGGGAAACAAAGTAGTGCAGGAGAAATCCTAGCTCAGAGAGGGAACAGATCAAGTTTTCACTGGAAATGAATCAATTTCTGCAGAATGAAATACCGTTAGCAGTTAGGAAAAGATCTTACCTGGCTTTGGGGAAGAGCACCGCCACTGCTTCTGGGAGCACGAGCAAGCTACAAACTGAAACCGCGCTTATGTGATTCGTGTTCCACTATACAAGAACCAAAGCTCAGGGTTTGAGGGGGAAAACATCCACTTTTTAGTGCTTGTTTCTTAAAGGTTTCCCACCAAGGTGTCCTAAAAGGGCGTGATCTGTGGAGGACGTTGCAGCTACAGTAATTCTGTCCTGGTACCCGCAGATGTTCCAGCTAGGCGCAGTGATCGATTCCCCTACCCGTGTGAAAGCTCCATTAAGAAGCAGCTATTTCACCCGCTAGAACACTGGCCAGGATTGCCCTGCCAGGCAAGATGCTGAGAACAAACTGGGAGGGAACTGGGATCCAGCCTTGCTCCAGGTCTTGGAAGGCAGGACAAGGATTTAGGAAAGCCACCACTGCGTTCCTGCCTGTTCCCTCGGCCGGAGCCATCCCGCCACAGCCTCGCCTGCACTACAGGAAGAGGCTCTGAGGGAAGCGGCTTTCCAGAGGAGTTTCCCTGTACACCCGGAGTCGGTCCAGAAACCGTTTTCCCCTCATTTGTAAACGCCATCTCAGCCCAGGCAGCCTTGGAGGGTCCCCTCAGCTGTTCTGAAAGCAGGAGCAGGTAAGGCTGAGGTCACTAACCACCTCCTCGAGAGACAGTGCCCGGCACCATAGGTGTCTCACACGACCCTTTCCCAGCAGCTCGCCGAACCCGAGTCGCAGCCACGTACCCTCCCAGCGCTGCCGCCTGCCCCAGTACACCCAGCCCTGGGCAGAACCTCAGTTTAGCTGCACCCCTCAGCTTTCGACTGAGCTAAACATCTTCATAGACACTCTGGTATTTCTACGCAGAGCAGCCGTGAAGCGCTCTGCTGCCGCAGAAAGCATCAAGGGAACCCCAAATTTGCATATTTGGCAGAGAAAAATGTTTTTTTTTCTCCATCCTGACCACTTCTTGTTTTAAACTGGCCACCTAATGCTCGCAGAGGTACTACTGCTCTTCACTTAGAAGCTATAAAGGATTTTCTCCATTTTCCCTGACAGAAACTTGGTCTCAGGGTGGAGAATATACTCTTCCTCACCACCAGCCACCGATGGATTCCAAAGCTAGTTTCCATTACTCAATCATTATTCAATAAATACCTATGGGTGCTTTTAGGGGAGAGGAGGTACGTGAAGAGGTTAGTAAAGGCAGGTCAGTAAAAGATCTCCTGTGCTTTTGGGCTTTAAATGCAAACAAAGCTCCTTACCTGCCAGCACAGCAGGGACCAGGATGCTGCACAGCGTTAGCAGGACCAGGCGAAGGGCTCTGTGGTAGGGCATGGCTTCCCTCAGGAAAAGCGTCGGCAGGAATTCTCAAAATTCTTCAAAAGTACGAAACAACTTGGAAATGTCACTGGGATAATATAAACTTTGTCCGGTCAGGTAAAAAAATAAAAAATTAAAAAAAAACCCCTTCCTTCACAAGAGCAAGTGGATAGAGAGTGCAAAGCCCAGCAGAGACTCTCTCTCTGACTTCTGGAGCACACCTCCTCCCGAAGGCAGCTCCACCCTCTGAGATCTGTGCCTAAAACCCCATAGGCAGCCGAGCCGTTAGGCATCCGTCACCCTGCCAGGCCAGCGCACACACCGGCACTTGTTGGCCAGCCCTTCCCAGAGGACACGGGGACGGCTCCTGGAACGCCTTCCCTCCGGCCGAACGGCCCGCGCCACGGAAAGTAACACAGGAGCCATTGGGGCAGCTAACCCCGAAACCAGACCGCTCGAGGGCTTTGCCCTCTGCTCGGCGCGCAGGGCGGCGGCGGTGGTCTTTCCAGGGTGGGCACAGCCAAGAACAAGGGCCTCAATCTTTTGAGGCTAAAATGCTCTGAAACGGAGCCAGCACGGCTCCATGGCATCCTTGTTTCGGGGTGCGATACTTACGGAGGTGGACTGGGAGCCGCGTGTGGTCTCTGCTGGCAGCGCTGCCTGTTAAAGTCTGGTAAGTCTTCCAGGGAACCGCACAGACACTGCCTCTTCCTGCCACCCTCGGCCTCCCTCCACCTGGGCTCGTGAAAAGTTCACAGCAGAAAGAAACCGAGGTTTGCTTCAAATCACATTTGCAGACACAGAGACTTGAGAAAGGATGAAGTGTACGAACAGGGGAACACTCCAGTTATTGTCAGGGGATGGAAGAATTTTGTTAGGATTTTTAAGTTGATACGAGGATAAAATGCTTCCTGGTTTCCATCCAGAAAGATGTAATAAAGTGCATAAACAGCCCCAATGCCAGTTCTTTATGGTCTGAAAACATTACACAAGTAGTTTTGTCCTAAATTTCAGATTCAGGTTTTTCTGGTAAAGATCTTTTTGCTCTTGGGCCCGGCCTGACAGGCAGCCAGGCTCAGTTCCGGCGTCCTTCCACATCATCCCGCTGGGTGCGATCCTTTGCAGAAGCACCTGGCTGCGAGGGGAAAGCGGGGAAACCAAAGTGGTCCGCGCGCTGTCCCCGCAGCGAGGACATTACCTGGTGAAACGTGCTCCAAAGAAACCTCAGACATCTCTAGCATCGGATTCAACGCCATCCTTCAAACTCAAAGCCCTGTTAGCTTTCCAGGTTCACGTTCTGTCTGAAAAGGAGCTGGGAAGTGCGTAAATATAAATCCAGCAGCAGATGCAAAGCTGTAGCGCCTGTTTTCCCCATGCCTATAGATCCACGTGACCTTCGCTACAGAAACAGGCCCCGTTTGTCCCAGACGGCGACGGGGCAATGACCCGAGCACCCATCTGAACAGGCCAGCATCTTACCTTTGCGCTAAATACAGAAGTCAGAATATTAAAACATCAAGAACAAGATCTTCCCCACTGGTCCATTATCTACAAACTCTCAGAGGCCAAGCAAGGTCCTCAGGGTTCGACAAATTATCGCACATTTTCTCTGCTTGCATTTTTGCGTTTTCATTTAGCAAAATCAATGAATTGTTCGTTTCCTGCTCCCCAGCTGAGCTGGAAATTAAGAGGCTTTTGCTTATTTGTGACAGCATAGAGCAGTCCCAAAATTAGATCATACCACTGAAAAAAACACAAAGTAGTTATGAACCTGGCACCTTATACACTAAAAAAAGAAGATATTAAAAACAAAAATCAAATTATCGAGCTTAAACATGTGCTGTTCTCTCTGAAACATCAGCTAAACATAACACAAAGCTACTGTGTAAGTTAGGGCTTAGCATATCGACTTCATGCTCCTTGTGGTGATGTGAATGGTAAGGAGGACACTCGCCATTCACTTTTGCTGGGATTTTCCACACAAAACCAAGCAAAATAAGGAAAACAACGTATCTTTTCCCTAAAAAAGGAAGCCTACAAGGTGACCCTGTGGGCTTTATGCTGAGGGGAGAAATAAAACCTCTCATTTAGGGAGAGGATTCGGGTGGGGTGGTTACCAACTGGCAAAAAAGGCGCCATGGCCGAGGGTTTGTACTAACAGAAAACCAGCCGTGGCCTGATCTCTCCTGCGTAAACACCGGGAGGATGAATGCACGTGTTTCTGTGCGGAGAAGGGGGGGGAATTAAAGCTTTCTTGTCAGAACTTTCCAATCTCAACCTACTGGTGTTTATTTGAACTCTAAAATTATCAAGTAGAAAAAACCCACCGGTATTCCTCACCAGGGAAGAAATAAAGCAGCAGTTGTTGTTCCACATCCTGTGTATTTGCTTGTTGTTTCTCGATGAAAACTGATGTGAGTCGACTTTTGGGTCAGTTTTAGCACCAGGAATTATCTCAAAACTCAGCTTTGACAAAAGCAAGCAGATAGTTTTCTCTCAGATATAATACAACCAGGTTTTATTTAAGTTCTCTCTTTTTCCCCCCCACACTGGCAAAAGTTCAGAGGGAGTTTAAAGTTTTGTAAACATTTTAACTACCCCTCTTCCCCCTTTTATGAATTTACAAAGCAAAGGAGACAGGGAGACCAGATTTGCAACAGTTCCAAGTCTCTCCATGCTATTGGATCCAAAAACTATATACAAGTCTGCAGCAGTCTCTGTATAGTTACTGTACATGTTGGGGGGGCAGGGGGAAGAGAGAGGAAGAGGAGGAGGAGGGGAAGGTGACCCCCCCAAAAAAAATGAATAAACCAAACGAAATAAAATCCAAAGCCAAACTGCTCTTGAGCAACTCGAACTGTTTTCTTTAGGCAGTGATGACAGAACGACAGACACCTTTATACAACTCCACCAAAACTGTAGCGTATCTCCCTTGGCAGGTTATGACTCTCTGGGAACGGGAGATGGGACCAGGGGGTTGAAACTAAGTGCATTTGGCAGTTTTCGTTTTCTTTCTTTTGTGGTGTGCGCGTGTGGGTGGGTGGAGAAGGAAAGGTGGTGGTAATCTTTCGGTGAGGAAGGAAGGTTACGATTCCATAAATACTTAAAGATTATGGATCCCAGTGAAGGTGCGTGAAATACTTTAAGGTGTAGAAGATAAGCAGGGCCGTCATTGCACATAGCTTCGCCCTCCACAGTCTCTCTTCGTGACAAAAGGGCATCTCTGCTCGTTAACCTAAGCACTGCTTGAAATGACAACTAGCTAGGACTGCTGGGGTGTATATCTGAAAGCCAGTGTTCACCCTCACCAAAGACTAAAGATCCACACGGTAAAGATCCTACTGTCTCTTAAACGAGACAAATTTGCAGGAAAAGAGCTCAAAATAAACTGGTCCTAACCCTCCAAAGGTAGCATTTAAGGGATAAATTCAACCTGAAAGAAGAGATGCCACCCCTCTTTTTTCCCCCAGAGGAGAAGTCCCCACTTGTCTGGGAAGGCTGGAGTATGCCGACGGGGAACTCCACCAGCTTCAGCATCACCACCTAATGAAGACAGACTCGAGCTTTCCCTCCAAAAATAATGTGCTGAGAAGGGCTGGCAGGGGGTCTGCAACTTCAAACCAACCCAAGCTAAACTGTGCCCGCCACCGCCCCTCTCCTGCTGTTGCCAGTTCTAAGGTTAGCTTATGAATGCAACTCCTGGCTTGGGAGAGCACCTCTTGCCCTGATGGAGCGCGCAAGTCAGTATTGTGTGGCATTTTGGTGTTGACCAACATCTGTTAACCACAAACTCTCTCTCTCTCTCTCCATGACTGCACGTGTTGGATGTGGTAAGAGTAACCAGGAGAAGGAAGCAATGGTTTGCAGAATCCCAATTGATTATTTTTTTTTCCAGGTATGTCAGCAGAAGAAATCACAGCACAGTGAAAGCTTGCTGCCCAAATCAGCCTCGTTGTGAACGAATCCTATCTCCCACCCTCCCAGGACTCCGAACAAAAGTCCGCTCGACTCTAGGCTGACAGTAGGAACAACGCCTGTGCAGTCCTGGGCAGAAAGGGTTTGCTGGGGCTAGAGGAAGTAGCCTGAGATGATTGATTCTGTGATTCACTGCGAGGCGAAGAGGAACGCACGGTGGAGAGTACTGTGTCCAAAACGGAGAATCCATGGTTAACAGATGCAGAAAAAGCCAGCTGATTTGCACATGCTCAGTAGTCTTCCAAAGTCTCTATTTCTCCCATATTGAGCCGCTCTGATGAAGCATTCACTGAAAACCCTGTAAATCAGAAAGGACTTGTGTTAAAAATCTGGATGTGGTATATTGTATTCGATGCAATACACCTGTTACACACACGTGTAAGCTAAAGTGAATAATACATATCAAATAAAAACTCAGGGGGAAATTCAGTAAGGCTAGAGATACTGTTACCCAAACTGTTGGGTTTTTTTCTTAACACATCAGAGAAAGTCAATTGTATATTTAGGTAAGCATCAGTTGGTCTTTAAAAACAGACTGGCAGAAGGCTGGCTTCAACTTTCATTTAAAAGATGTCATCTGCAGAGCTTGTACGAGGCACATCTAGGCACAGGGGTGGCACAGCTCAGCAACATCTCGGAAGGGAGCAGCTCTGAGCCGACCGGCACTTGGGAAGCGCCCGTCAGCACTGTACTGACACGGCCCGCATTCTGTGAACTCAGAATCCCAGTGTGGAGTCATGCTCAACACTGCAGGGGGTGTGAGCAATTCTACCCTTTAGGGTCTAAATACACGCACCCGTGATATCCAGTGGCAATTCCATGTATTGCCATGCTGCTTTTACAGCATTCTACCTCAGGAGTACAACAGGAAAGTGTGCAAGGTGAAGCAGGGCTATGCAGATGGCTCACGATGCACCTCACCTTCTACCCATCCTTTTAACCAGAAGTGCTGAGGCCATGATGTACATGAGAAAAAAAAGTGTGAGAAAAAGCAGAAACCATTTTCTACAAGGAAGAAATCCAATATACCATATGCACCCTTCCTACCGAAATCCAGTTTTTATGGTTGCACCAGCCCATATGGAGTATGAGAAAGAGGAAAGCTTTCCTGTGTAAGGCCACTAAGCACAAACCTGACACTTCATTGTCTTGAGAACGCTACGTAGGCTTGCTCTGTGCTAGGAAACAAACAGCTTTTCACAGTCACTGTCTTCAACAGACAGAAAGTGCTCTGTTCAGTAGGTTTAAGAAAATTGTTCTGGCTCCCTCTCGTGGCAGGATGTGACCTAAAAGGTTTTGGAATTGTTTTGTAATAGAGTGTACTGATTTTTAAGAAGCTGCATGTGCTACTTCTTACAGTGGCAACAATTTAGTGATTTCTTCTTCACATTACACGAGCAGATTTTACAATTATTCAACCCAGATCAGACACACTGAATTGCCAACTAGGGGTGGCATAAGTCAGGATTCCATTGAAAAGTTCCCGTATACCTCAATGGAGGAATCATTGATTTAATTGAAGAGCATTGATTTTGTTGAGAACAAAAAGGGAAGATAAAAAAACAAAGGCAGACCTCTGTTAGAGCCTGACAAAGAGGCAGTGACTCCCAGGTGATTAACACCAGGCTGCCTTACACAAATATGAGCTAAGTAGCTCCAGCACAACCAACACCGGCCCAGCACGGTGCCCGTTTCCTTTTCATCACCCTGCACAAGTGTGGACACATTTATTCTACGAGAATGCTACAGCAACACGTGACATCCCACAATACTCACTACTCACGCACTTGTATCTTAAAGGCCACTTTAAAGAAACCTTTCCCTCAGTGCTATAGGGGCTGGTTAACTGCCATCCTCACATAAAAACAGAGAAAATGACACCATTAGTAGTCATTTTTTCATCTCAATTGCCTCTAGTTGAAAACGTGTGATCTCTTTTTTTTTTCCCATAAGGCCATCTTTTCTGACTAGGGTGGTTAGCTCACGTAGAAAGGTAGGAAGGAATAAAGGCAAGCTTCAGGAAGGTCTTCCTGATGAAGAAACAGAAAGAGTGCTTTTAAGAAAAGAATTGGCATTAACTCAGTAAAACAGGCATAGGTCAACTCAGAAGAGGAAAGGCAGTTTAGCTGGCATCCCTGAGCCGCTTAGAGGTTTCCAGGTAATAACCAAGGTATTGAAGAGGCCTTTTCATGAGGGGAAGTTCAACAGAAGTTTTCCATGAAACTGATACAGAATATTTAAAGCTAACAAGAATTCTACACTCCGCAAGGCTTTTCCCAAATTACACTTTAATTTCTAAAGATTAAAACTGACCTAACAAGCTGGGATCTGCGCGAACCATTTTCTGTTTCTTCTTTTTCTTCCCGCTCTGCACAGCCTCAAAATTGGATTGCTGGTTGTTGCTCTGATTGGTCTGAAAGACCGAATGTAGCGAACTGTGGTTCATCCCCCACACTGAATCCTGGAAAACAAAGCAAGCACAAGATTTTGAAGTGCAATTAAGTTTGCTTTATTTATACCAAGAACATTCACAGAGCCCAAAGCACATTCTACATCACGTGTGACGGCACCAGCCACCGATGCACCCATCCAACACATCTACCTCCTCTTTCTAAAGCATATCCTGGATCAGCATGCTGAGACACTATTTGATCTACAGTTGGCCTCTACTGTTAGTTATGAAGGATACTTTATTGTGCAGTACATGTTTGAAATCTGCTTTATTCTCTGCATTTCACATGATGTGTAAAGTCCTGCTCATCCTCCTATCAGCCCAGTAGAAGCGCAGACTCTTCAGACTCCAATACAGTCCCAATACACCCCCTCTAAGGGCCATGGTCTGCAAGATTTACCTGTTGCTGCTGCTGTTGCCGCTGCTGACTGGCTTTCTGTTTGGCACGGCGCTCAAGAAACTGCTTGGCAAACTCCTTGGCCTCAGGAGTATCTCCAAGGTAGGCTCGGATGTAATCATGGACCTCATAGGGAGACTCCACTTCCTTCAGGAAAGAAACAAACGTGGGAACTGCAAGAAGAAGGCAGACCATGAGGGAATGTGCGCTGATGTGCGAACACGTGTATGCAATAAACACGAACTTTGGATTTCTGGTTCAAATATTTGCTAGTCTGAGAGGAATTGCAAACAGCTTGCCCTTGTAAGTTCCCTACAGTAAGGCCCTACAACACCATGCTTCATCTATTCAACAGTCAAAATAAGGATATGAAAGCCAGCTAATGGGATGAGAAGGAAAAACTGACAATTCTAAAGGTTTTAACATTACTTTGATGTCATTACTTTCCCTCAAAAATATCCAGTCAGGAAACAAACCGGATACTGTTTCTCACAGCGCATTGCTTACATTTCTCCCCACCTCTTACCGTCTAAGTTGTTGGCTGTGTTGAGTGCATGAAGCATCTGTTCACACCACTGAGTGAATCCATCCTGGGCTTTGTTAACCCCCTGGAACAATTTCAACAGCTTCTCCTCTTCTTCCACCTTCTTGTTTTGTCTACTTGTAATACCTACAGATTTACTGAGATAAAGATGACACATATAATAAATGATAAATTACCAGACTTAAACAGTATAGTATATAGTACACTGTTACAAGACTCACTAGCTTACAAGATGTGAACACTGTTTAAGAACCAACTGATTTTCCAAGCAGATGACAAAATAAATTGTGAATGGTCACCTATTAGCTATTTTTGTTGTCAAAACAGATCCTGAGCGACACAAGAGAAAAAAAAAAGGCAAACAGATGAAGATGATGTAACTGCTAAATGATCATCTCAGGAGTGGTAGCCTTGCTTTGCAAAAGCTCCTTCCCCGATTCCTACCTGAGGCTGGCATTGCTTTTGTTTTTATTGGTCGAGTTACGAGGTCCCACTTCTTTCACTGCATCATCCCAGAAACCCATGTTTGAGTTTTTGGTATCAGCATTACTCCAGATGCTACTGACTAGATCAGATGCCCACTGGTTGCTGGGATTAGTGTTTAGGGAGCCCCACACTGAATTCCCAATGCTGGTGTGCAGGTTAGAGTGCTGTTGAAACATAATAAAGAGATCCTGGTTATTAGCACCAGACCTGGCAGAACAGCCAGAACAGACACTGAGAACTGTCTTGTACTGTTTCCCTCTACGTACTGGTTAGATAAACACCCTACGTACCGTAGTATTTCTGACTCTGTTCGGCTGCTGGTGCTGCTGTTGCTGCTGTTTCTGCATCTGCCTTGCCTCTTCCTGCTGTATCTCCAGCAGGGACTTGGTGGTGCCTGTTGGTTTGGTGACATTGCCCCAGCCTGATAATTTTTGCTGTTGCTGCTGCTGCTGTTGCTGGAGGGCCTTCATTAGTTCACGCTGCTGACGCCTTTGCTGTTGCATGCAAGACAAAAGTGCTTGTCCGTATTTTTAGAAGTTCATTACTATTCCAAAGTCTAGCTGGGAAACTGATTCTAAACTGATTTCACTCTCTTCTGGAGGAGTCTGGCTAACCTGTTACCTCTTTTGGAACTGTTCGAGTTCCTCCAAAAAGGGAGACACTAAGTAACTAGTAAATACAAATCGCTCATTAGCCTAGGACATAATAAATTGGGCTAATCATGCTTGCAGCTGTCTACACATTTGGGGTCTTGGAGGAACACTTTCCTACCATCACTACCCACGCATCCCCCCTTAAAATGCCCTGGTCTTGTGCAGATCTGCAAAAAAACTACAGTATAGATGTGAAATAATTTTATATTGCTTTGTGAACATATTTGTACTCCTAGAGTTAAAAGGGTGCAGTTTCCCCTCCTCCCAGGTATTTATATTAATCAGCTACAAAAATCTTCAAACAAATACTTATTGAACCAATGCCTGAAAGAGAGTTTTACCTGAGTTATGCTATTTCAAGAAAACATTCCTCATCCTTACTATTCCTTCTAACCGACAGTTAAACAGTCACACAGGCGAGTCCACTCTAACAAGTTGCATTCTTGTTAGTGTATTTACCTCTTCTCGAAGCTGCCGTTCTCGCTCTTCTTCTAACTTTTGGATTTCTGCCAATGACAGTGTGGTCTGGGATTGGCAAGCTCCTGAATTTGATTGCTGACCCCATGTTGAAGATGAAGGGAGCTAGGCCAAAAAACCCCACATCATTAGGAATTACAAAGTGGTTTAGACAATACTGCTGAGGTATGAGCATAAAAAAAAAAATCAGTAGAAGCTCACAGCACAGGGGAAAAGGAAGTCCACCTTTAAACTTTAACAAAACATTGTAAAGTACGAAGCAGTACAATTAAGTATTAAAAAGTATCCCTAAAGTATAAACCGTGTTTCTTTGAACTGCCCTCTGATGTATCATAGTGTCAAAGATGCAGTGCATCAAGAATAAGGTAACACACAACTGCCTGAAAAACAGCTACAGAGTTTGATTTCAAAAACTTTTGAAGCTCCGAACTTTTGAGACTTTGCCCTGGCCCTTGCTCACTGTGGCAGAATAAAAATCTGTACTCATCTGTGAGTCCCTTTCCAGTACATTTCTAATGACCGAACCTTCCCTTTGTGTTTTGCAAGTTACCTTCCTCTTGTTTCTCCCATCACTTTCAAAGTCAACTCTTCACCCTCTTCCCTCTCCACACAGTTCATCCCTCCCTCTGTTCAAACTAGTGCAGACAACCCTGAAGCCAGCTGTGTTTTTACTTACTACGCTGAAGTTAAACTGTGGAAACACGTTACCTTCATTTGTGCAAGTTGCTGCTGTTGCTGCTGTTGTTGCAGCCGTCGTAAAGCCTCCTGCTGCTGCTGCCTCTGTCTCATTATTTCTTTCTGGCGCTGGAGTTCCAGCTCCTTGCGCTTCCGCTCTTCTTCTTCGAGCCGCTGTCTGGCTGCCTCTTCTTCCATGCGTAGCCGACTTTCTTCAAGTCGCCGTTGAGCTTCCTCCTCTTCACGTGCCCACTTGGCAGCCTCCTCTTCCTTCCCAGGACATAGAAAAGTAAAGTCTAAGCAGACTTAGAAAATCCAAATTACTTCTGCTCTGTGGTATTGTCGTATCCTGACAGAACAGAGAGGGGCCTTTCTATCTGCAATCTGCGCTGTTTACGTTGTTTATCTAACTTTACATTTCTCGAGACAAGAAAGCCCAATAATATAGTCTATATCCCCTCAAATTACAAGTCTCCCATTGCTCCACCAAGGGACCTGGAAGAGAATGACATCTCCCTAGTTCACACCAGCTAACTTCACACCACTTTCATTCTAGGAGTTACACACCTTTCAAGTCTGAGCTGTTATCTGCTTATGTTACTTAGAGTCAAGCACTGCTCTACCTTCAGTGGAATAAAACTTGGCGGGAATGAAAGGGTGAAGAAGTGCTAACATGAAAGAAGAAAACAGATTACAAAGATGGCCATGTTTACTGTTGTTACTGAACACTAGGGCTGCAAAGGAAAACATCCTTCTGCTAAAAAGGGAGATGACTGTGTGGTGGGACAGAAACGTTGATCAATGTCTTATAAGGGAGGGCCCTGAAAAAGAGTTTTTAAATAACTGGCAATTCTGAAATGGACCTGGAAGTTCATGTGAAACCAGCCACGTCTCAAGATTAGTTCGATTTAGGAATTGTGACAGTACCAATCAGGGGGCTGGAGGCTCAAGTACCGCAATAGAGACTTCTAAAGCTGACCCCAAGGGAAAAAAACCCACATCAACAGTAAGGCAGAAAAAGGGTAGAAAAAAGCTGCAACTTAGATAATGGGTAGAGTCTTGGCATAGTACAGAAAGACTGGAAAAAACTGATCATCTCAGATGACATTAAATACAATTCAATAGTAAAGGCTCAGAGTGACAATTCAAAAGAAGTTATTACTCTTGTACTGTACTCTGCCTTTCTTTTGAAAAAAGGAATAAGAATACCACGCTGCAAAGACATTAATGCTCAAACATGAAGGAAAACACTCATTCAACACAATCTCTTTTCCAAAGGGCAGATCAGAGTCTGATTATTTTGTCCAAATCAGGACACAGGTACATAACCTGTTTTCATTCACTTGATATTAACTACAAGCTTTGCCTTCCTCCACCAAAACTGACGGTGTCTCAGGCACGGATGCAAGTTTCAAAGCTGGTTCATTCTGGCAGCCTCCATAATTAAATACAATAGATCCCTTTTGCCATTTTTCACCTGTTTACGAATTAACTCCTCTCGCTGCCGTCTTTCCTCCTCTTCTCTTCTTCTCTCTTCCAGTCTCCTAAGTGCTTCCTCCTGTTGTTGCCTCTCCTCTTCCTCCCGCTGCCGCCTTAGTGCAATTTCCTGCTCTCGTTGTCGCCTCAGGGCTTCCTCCTGGAGTTGGGAACAAAATGTCAATCTATAAATGCCATTTCATTGATGAACTGCATCAAATACAGACTACAACATGGTCTGGCCAGATAAATGGCCTCAAGAGAAGCTTCTTAGCTCCAAGCTAAGCACTACCAAAACAACTATATTAAACACCACAGACCCACATGTTAATAAGTTTTTTGATATAATGTGCATCTCATACATAAGTAAATTTTAATTAAAAATAAACACATTAAATCATTGCTTATCTTTAGTTTTAAAAAGAATGGTGTTGAGAATGGAAACGAAGGGTGAGACTCCTCTTTCCAATATGTACAAACTGTACTTGGACATAATAATTTTAACGTGACAGTATCAGTAATTCCTGGTTTTGGGTGTCAGCTCTAAGTTGGAAGCTTTTCCTACTTACAGGAGTTTCTAAAGGCTGACTACTCAAGTGCAGTACAAAACTCAAACCACATCTCCAGACACCAGAAATAAGCTTAAGAAGCTCAATGCACTTAAGGACACTGTAAGTCCCAGAGATGTGGAGTTTCCTGAAAGGGCTTTGACTGGACTGTTCCTATACTATTTAAATATCATGGGGTGATGAAAGGTCTCATGAGGGCTTTGATTTAGGGGTATCCTTAAATTATTTAAGTATCTTCCAGGTTTTGCTTTCCAAATAGAAAAATTGTTAACTCAAAAATAAACATCAGCACCCTTGAGCAACCTAAAGAAACTTTTCCATTCTGCTACTTGCTTTTTGGAGGAACAGGGCATAAACCAGCCTTCGGCTGGCCTCCTGTGTATCGTTGAACAGGAGTGTATCTGTGCAATTCTTCCCCCAGTTCTGACTTTCCCTTGCATAAGCAGCCTTGGGTTTTGCTGCCTTCTTCTGAAGCCCAGCAACTGTGCTAAGGCCACCCTGCTCTTCATCCCTCCTATTCTTCTCTCCCCTAACTTATCCTACCAGCTCAATTCAAAGACTATTTTTCAGACAAGAACTTTTTTTTAAGCTTTCATAAATATGTTTTTCTTGTGATCAATACTGTGCAAACGTACTCTTGCAAGTTTGTTGTTTTGGGTTTTTTTGGGCTTTTTTGTTTTTTTTTTTTTAATAAGCAACACATTCATAGGATGAAGGGAGATTAATTGTGCAGCATGGATATAAATTTTGACCTCTGTTAAGAAAAGGAAGGTAATTCTGAAATCTAAGGCCCTTTTACTAAATCTGATATCAAACCTTCATACACACAGCACAGATAAACTGCAATACAGTTCACTGAACAACTGGACCAGGTTTCTCTCTGAGAATGGCTAACTTTAGGTGTCTACAATGTAACTGTCCAGTAGACAGAAAATCTTTTTATAAGCAATCCTATGGCACTGAAGAGCTGCTGGCTGCAAGCCAAGAAGTAACTGGTATTCCTGTATCTCACTTCAGTGGTTTAGTGCTAAATGTAAGTGCTAGAAGTGTAAATTTTTATTGCACTAGCTGGACATAAAACAGTAGCCTGTGAATCATTTTCTCATTAATCAAATCCTTGATTTGTCATATTCACAAAAGCTTCAAGCACAAGACACCACCTAGACCATTTTGTTACTTGGGCCTGTGAATTAATCGGACACATGCAGTCAAGTCTCAATAATCAAGTGTCCCCCATGCAAGTGCTGAAAAATTTCTGCTTGTTTCTTTGGGTGAAAAGTCCACTGAGGAGGCTGGAGGTGTGCCAGTCTGTTTTGTTTGACTAGAGACCACACACCAGGATCTCAGCTCAGGATGCCAGCCACGCTGCGGGGACGTTCGGCACTAGTCCCTCACATAGTACATAGTACCTGAGAGAGGTGAGCAAAGTCACCGCGTCCTTCTATGTGGCAGCAGTGTATTAACTTCTCTGATCTACTTTCCCTTTGGGAAATGAGGCTAGAATTATCATTAATAAAGCTGTAGGGATCTCTCTCCTGTTTGTGCATGCCAGGAGAGAGAGTGTTGAATGACAGCAGTTTAAAAAAAATAAAAGGCTTCTCTCCCCTAGAGAGCTAAAGATGAACAGTGTTGTACCAGTATGAGGAAAAAAATCTGCAAGCTGGGAACCATGTGGTTGATCTAATCCTTTTCCCCTGCCCTTCACAGCTACAGAAAATGTTGCCTCAAGATTTACTTCTGTATCTTCTTATTATTCAGTTTTTGTTTGAGCATGTGACCAAAACCATTCAAAGCTCTCCAGCTTTCTGCCACTGACTTGCATGGGAAACAGACTCATTCCTCTGGCTCTTACTGCTCACATGTTCATGGCTTCCTGCTCCAAGAGAATCCTGGTATTCTTTAGCATCTTTTCTAATAATTGTTTTCAAGGACACATATCTTGCTGTACAGACCACTTATTTCAGATCTTTTAAAATATCTTTACTATTGCAGAAGATCCTTATGTAGCAAGCCTCATTTCAATAGACTCTGGATTCTTAAATAAAATTATAGAACCTTTTCCAGTTAGAAACACCTGCAATTCCACTTGTCTATGTCACCAGGGCTTACAAATCTTTTAGTTTTGTGCATGTCATCTTTAAACCAAGTACTTTTAAAGGAGCATTAAAGATATAATCCAGCGAAAACAATTATTAGCTAATTATCAAACCTCACATTTTTTTCTTGAAGTGATCAATCATTAAAAAATAGAAGATATCAGACCAGGAACAAAAAAGAAATACAGGAACTACACAAGCTAGGCATTACTGTTTGCAATTCTACAGTGCAAGTAATTGATGAAAACTATGAACAGAACCGGATTCAACATTCGGTATGACATTTCATCCTACAGAATTGAATTTCTATTAGTTATTTTTTTTATTTAGAATTCACCATCAACAGCGTATTTACTAACCTTATATACTAGTCTTTTATGCAGTATTACATCAAAAGCCTTCCTGAAGTCCAGGCAGATTAAGTCTACTGCTTCACCCCTCTCAGCTCTCACTGTCATCTCCTCAAAAGAAGTTAATCAAATTTGTTAAGCATCATCTCCTCTGTATAAATCCATGCTAATAAATCAGTTCATCCCTGATTCTACAATGCCTTCCAGTACAGAAGTCAAATTCAAATATTAGACCAGTTTGTTGTGGGTTTTTTTTAATACAGAATACAATATTATTTTCTCTTTCCAGAGAAGTGCTTAAACTCTTTTGTTACCTTTTCAAGACATCACTGCTCAGAATTAAGCATTGTGGCAATTATTCCATTGGTAATGAACTAAGACACTTCTTGTTACTGCTTTTCAACCCCACTCTGCTTCCTCCTTGTAAATAATTATTTCCCACAACATCTCAGAAAGGGAGAGTCAGATTGTTTACTGTACAAATCCAAAGTGGACAAAAAAAATTGGAATTTAGTGGACACTTCATACACCGTAGCAAAACTGTTAGTCTGAAAAGAAACAACTCAAGTCCATTTATTCGAAGCCACCATGGATGAAACACATTGAGTTACCAGGTGATCAGCTGGAAAATTAGTTATTAAAACAGATCTAAAGCAATTTAACTCAAAAAAGTTAAAGTCTTGAGTATATTATTGCTTTAGTGCTACAATAAAGCTTGAACTCTAGCATCAAAGGATGCTTTTCCACTCGATACCATAATAACTTGCTGTACACAAAGTAGATATATTAAAGCAAGGAGCCATTTACTTATACACTTAATTCTTAAAGGTACCAAGAAAGCTAACTACGTGTCATGCTGCAGCCTACTAGAAGAGATCTTCAGTGACAAAAATCCAAACACTGAGTAAATTGAGGTCTACAAATAAGACTAAAGATTCTAGAGGCTTCGTCAGAAAACAGACTTTACAACTGCCTAGCTAAGCACACAGAAAATATTATAAAGGATGAAACTATTTATTACTCTCGCCTACTACTCATGTGCTACTTTACAGGACATTTATTGACTGACTAACTCCTTAGGGAATAAGCTCAACAATGTGCTTGCCCTTATCACTTACATGCAGAGTGAAAACTAACTTTCGCTGTCTTTCCCTCCTATGACACTTAAGGAACAACTGATCTTTCTTCCATACAGAATTCAGAAGGAAATGTTAGAAACATCAAGCTAATGTCTCCATTTCGTGTTCTTGTAAGATTAAGAACATACTACAACTTCTACTTTCATTCTCCTACTGCAACACAGACCACATAATTCACTTTAACAAACCAGCTTATCCAAACTACATTCCTTCCTTTCCCAAATAGCAACTGAAGAAAATAAAGCTCACAGGCTCTACGACACAACCCAGACAACCACTTATTCAAAAAAATTATTTATTACGTTAAAAACAAACAGGGAAAAATTAGCTGTTACATCACTTTTTTCCACCATGGCCCTCCACATTTCATTCACTTGAACAGCTGCTCAAGCTCCACTCTACTCCAAAACACTCTACTCCAAAACTACTCTACTTATGAAAACACTAGACTGCATAACTGCATGTTTATTCAGCATTTAACTGGGCAACTAACTAAAGTCTAATATTGACACTAAGAAGTTGGGAGGGAATATTCCACCCAGAATAAAGCCTCTCAGCTCACAACAGCAACCTATCTTGAAGGGAACCATCAAAGCCCATTTCTTAGATTGCAGTTTGGGCTCTTGAACTTCAAATCTAGAAGAGAAGAATCATTTCATATACTCACATGAAAAATATTAGAACTGTCTTCATATACACCTACCAAAGATTAATTAGACCCCACAGGATTCTTAAAGTGAGTTTTATAAAGTATTATAATTAATTAAAGATGAACTACATTGAGGAAACTCACTTGCTTCCTGCGGGCCAGTTCTTCTTCTTCCCGTCGTTTCCTCTCATCTTCCTGCTGCCTCCTAAGTAGCTCTTCTTGTTGCCTCCGAAGCTCCTCCTGCCTTTTCCTCTCCTCTTCCTCTCGTTTGGCCCTCATTTCCACTTCTCTCCTCTCTTGCTCTAGCTACAATTCACATAAAACTATACTCAGATGCAGGTAACGTATTCCTACACCATTTCTTAGGGCAACTCTGCCGAGATTATAGTAACAACATAACAGATGGAAGCCTCTGACAGATGCTCTCCCTTAATTGCAATTTTACCTATCAGCTGGCTGCCTACTGGGGTCAGATACCTGAAATAGTCTGGAACAATTTCTGACAATTTCTATTCTGTAACAAACACCAGTTCTCCAGTCTTTCTATGTCAGCTCCTTAAAATAACCTCTGACTTCAGAAGCTAGTAGTGAGTTGCTTTGCAGTCATCACAAAGTAATCAGTTTCAGGGAATGTACAGAATCATACAGGTTCAAACTTACAAAAATAGTTTAATACTAGAGTAAGTGTGAAACAACCCCGACAAATAGGACTCTCACAATTCCCCAAACTAATTATGATGAGAAAATGCAAGGATTAAGAGAACGACTACCTGCTCCTACTCAGGGTTTGGCATGGCAGCTCATTATGATCACATTTTAAAACAGAGGTGGCTAGTGGAGAGTTTTTAGTCACAACTGTAAAAGACATAACCACTACTTTAGAGGTCAGTAGTACCTCCACAGCAATGGTTTCCAAACAGCAGTCCACAAGGATTTCATAACTGGTTTCTATAACCCATATTCTCCTTTATGGTATTTTCCACGAAAATCTAATGAAAACCATACAGAGTGGTCTGAAGACTGAAGAGCTAATAGTCTTCCAGTGGCTGAAACACCATTACATTGCAGAACAGCAATCCCAACTTCTTACAGTACAAAACAGTTTCTGACCTTTGCAGCTTTGGCCTTCTCGAGCTGCTGAAGTTGTTCTAGAGCTGGTCCCTGAGCTGCAGTATCTATGGGGAGATCCCAGACACTGCTTCCTTCCCAGACTAGATAGTGAAGAAAACAAACATTGACAAGCAAAAATAAGCACATCAACAACAAAAAACAATTGAAAGGGGAAAGTCTTGTGTATGCTGTTACCATGTTTGATGAACTAAAATCATGATAATACATTAGTCTTAGTCAGTAGAGGGCCACCTTATCTTCCTGTAGAAGTCCTGTCCATTACTGAAACAAGGCTGGATTTCCTACAAACTTCTACACGAGAACCAGCGATTCAAACTCCTCCCATCAGAGCAGAACAATTTTATATTACAACACTCCACCCCTTTGGATCAAGACTTCCCATAACCATAGGAAACATTACCACATTCTTCACAGCTCTCAAAGAGAATATAAACTGCAAGGAAAAGTAGCCTGAAGCAGTTAAAACTGATGCAGAAATAATTTCCCTTAGGGTCAAAAAGGGAGTGATTATTTCCAAGATGCTGGCTTTTAATCCATGAACTTTCCTCAACAGATCCGTCTTACCTGTAGGTTGTGAAGCTGACTGCAGTTCCCATATTGAGCCAGTGTCCGGCACTGACACAGACCTTGTAACAGGTGGCATCATGTTCTGTTCAGATATTCTGTAATACCAACAGGAAGAGTCAACATGCCACTTCCAGGGAGAGGAGTGCTCTGAACACACGTGAGATTAAGTAACTTGTAACATACTCCTTTCCTTTCGCACCTCTATTTAAAACAAAAATATGACGTGGAGAATACTACTTCCTTGCGGAGTTCTTGCTCATCTCATCCCTGCTGCCAAGTCAAGGGCTAAGCTAGCTACTGCTACAAGTTTTGCATTTGCTGCTTATGGGCTGGCATAGAGGAACAAGCATCTAGTAGGGCAGAACACAGTTGGCAAAGCCATTCTGCTACCAGCACAACAGATCTGTCAAAAAGGTATTATTTCAACTATAAAATTTTCCTCCTTGTTTTCATAAATATTCTCCAAGTTAAAGGCAACATGTATAAAGAAGTATTTGACATCCTGTAACTGTTTGCTATGCACAAATCTTTAAAACATGCAATGCTGAAATATGAGCAACCTTGAATAGGACAGAACACTGACAAGATTATAATTATCATTATATACAAGTTAAAATACAAGAAAACTAGTATTAAGTTCAAATCTGAGCTAACTCACCTCATCTTCAGGGCCTGGAACTGTTGCAAGAGAATAGCGAGCTGCTGCTGCTGCTGGGATGAGAGGGCTGCCTTTTGCTGCTGAGCCAGCACCTGTGCATACTGTTGTCTTCAAAAGAGAAGCAGAGAATCACTGGTATTTGTTCACTTATATAATGCCCAAGTTGCAGAAGCTGCGTGTAGGTTCATTCTCTGGGACTAATGCCCACTAACCTATATAATGTACATCCTAAATACTCAAGGAAACCACAGAACAGGGCCTTGGAAAGAATAAAAATACAAGAATACAAACTGGCCCACACAAGCGGAACCAAATTTCTCTTCATCCTCAATCATGTCAACTGGTTTCTGCCATCCAATGTTTCCCTTGTAAGCTCTGCAACACTACTTCCCTTTTTCTATAAGGTACACAGAGATTGTTCAAATTAATCTGGCTTTGATGACTTCCCACCTACACAAACCGATCTCTTCTCCAGTATGTCAAGGCATCCCCTAGTACAAGGTCCGGCTCTTGCCTTATCAAATCATAAGCTGACGAGCAATATCCAGAACTCATAACCATGGCACACACTTTTAGGACCCCTTGAATGAGTAGATTGCTTTCTTCTCTCCACACTCCTACAAAACATCTGACAACTTTGGCAAAAACAGATGACAAGCTGCTTTCTCCAGCAGTTACCTTCCACTGATCTTCAAAAAGCTGAGCAAGCACACCAAAAATAAATTCTGCCTTCTCCATCTCCAGTAACCTTCCCTTGACTTCAGAAATCCCAACTGTGTTACAAGGATAGCTGGGATTCAGTCTGACCATAATAACTACCTATAGGGGAGGTCTCACTGAAACAGCTACGCATGACACCAAAAGAGACTCCGAAAAGCGTGCCTGAGGTAGCCACGCTCTGTCCTAACCCTGCAGGCTATTCCTCTGGTGTTTGTGGAAGCAGGCTGTTGCTGCTAGAGGTGAAGCACTCCCAACCCCACTGCCCAAGGAAACAATGACAAGAAGCTGAACTCCTATGATTAAAAAAGCAGAGGAGAACACAGCCACTGGAAGATCTCTGGGACTGGCAGTCTTACTGTATTAAAAGATGCTGATACTGGAGGTGCTGCATTTGGATCAGGGCCAGCTCTTGTTGTCTAGTCAGCCGCTCTTGGTCCAGCTCGCCCTATGTTTAGGAATAAAACATTTTATTTTAATAACATATATTAACAGTAGCATACTGCAAATGTCAGCAACATAAAAGCTGCATTCTGAACTGAAAAGACAAAGGAAACAGAAAAATACCTAGAGAGAGATCAACATTTACAAAGCCTATGATACAGTGACTGAAATGCACAGCACTTGTACGTATCACAAGACCAAGCCTTCTGCCACAGACATGGCAAACCAAACATTTGTAAATTGAGTGCCTTTTCTCTTCTTAAAAAGGAAATTTAACACAGAGTTCCACTATGGTACTCAGAACACATGCAATTCCAAGACAGAGCAGTTGACACAAATACTTCCATTTCCATTTGTTACAGGACTATTTAAATACTGTAACTGTCCCATAATTACCAGGTGTGGAAGAGGTGCTGGACCTGGAGTGAAGGGAACCCTGCCCCACATTTTCATGATGTCTCCAAGAGGCTGGAAAGTCTCATCACAGGCTCTCTTAACCAACAGGGACATAGTGAAGTATCCAGCCTGGAACCACTCTGCCATCTCCTGATTACTGAAAGGACCTGAAATAACATCAACCAACACAGATGGGGGGAAGGGGAAGTAAGGCCAAGTTGAGCATACCGGAAACAAAGAGCACGGTGGCAGTACCTAGCATCAGGCGTTCCTGTCCATCTCATCCACTTGTCTGGACAGACAGTACATTCAAGGCCGGAGTGTCAATGCATGGACCTAGAACTTTACAGCGTTCCCCCAGAGAGTTTTTCATGAAAAGTGCGTGACTGCTTTTACCACGCATCAGAGAGCGACAAGCCAGCTCCGAGATGAAAGCCAAGCAGTCACGGTGGTGTGGAGCTTGGCCCAGCTCTCGCACATCCTGCCTCCCAGCAAAGCTCACTATGTCAGGCTCAGCATCCCATTGACAACAGTTGCCATTTCCAGTTTGGACCTCAGCACTATCCACTAGCTGACGGTGCTAAAAGCACAAGCGCTACTTTCCCCACATATACTGCACACATAATTAAACAATTTTAGCCTGTTTCAACTCTTGCTTTCAAATAAGAGGAATTCACATGTTTTATAGAAGTTTGGCTTCTGGAACTCAGGAGATGAGCAGCTCCACCTCTGAGGGGACGATTACATTTTTTTAATATAACCAGGAAACCAGCTTCTCTTTCCTTACTCAAAAAGCTACACTTCCCCTTCTCTTCTTCTTTTTTCCTGAGAAAGATTTCAGTCACTCCCTTCAAAGGAGGACTCCTATACTAACTTTACATACTCAAATAGACACAAAGCCAGTAAAAGGAAAAAAAAAATCATTTAACAGATTAAGAACCACATAAATACTTTTTTTTTTCAAAAATATCTTCTGAAAAGCAAGAACGTCCAGTAATTCTTGCCTTATCTGTAAAAGTAGTAATCTTTATAAGGTAATTCCTCCCAGACAATATGAAACCACAAGAGGCATCCCAATAAAAAGCTATGTAAGGGTGTTTACTGCTAGAGGTCACACTCAAGGAAATCTTACTTCAATTAAAAAAATTCTTAGATCACTGAGCAATAAACACCCAGCAGTAACTAACATATACTTTAAAGCATACTGATTAATTAAAAATGCATCATGGTTAACTTCCTTTAAACTTAAAGGGGTGAGAATAAAACCCTCAAGACGTGTAATACCTGCAGTCAAGAGACTGGCACAGATCCCACCAAAAACAGCCCCCAAAATCCTATCTAGTGTTCACAGCTGAAGAAGTCATTCACACTAAACAGCTCTAGATTCTAAACAAATTACCCTTCCCTGAATACTCAGTGTCTTTGGGCTGAGACTAGAAGACTGATTTCAATGTTTCTCATGTTTCTTCAACAAGGTACTGACAGGTCATGTTGTTCTTTTGTTTCCCATATTATCTGGAAATCTGAGTAACTATCCACATGGAAAACAGGTTTTAGTTTAACCTCAACTTACAGAAACATGAAGTGATAGCAGACCTTGGTCACCCTAAAGAATAACTCCAGACATTAGGCATGCTGAGCTGATGGTGGCAGTGATGGGCCGAAGTTCTGTTTTCAAAACCTAATTCTAGACCACTAAACATGCCACTTTTGTAAAAACAAGCATCAGTATCTGTCGCTGGTAATTTTGTGACGACCTCCTGAAAGTTTTGTGAAACAAAAGAGGAAGTGTAAAGGGCACAGACCTACCCTGAATTTCTCCTTGCGGATCTTTGTAGTACCACTTCTGCATGGCTTCATGGAACAACGGCATAGAGGAACCCTTTGCTCTGTGCTCTTGAATTTTTGCTGCCAGTCTTTCATCATCAAGGGCACTGTCCTGCAGGTATGCCACCATTTTCTCTGCTTGCTGCGAGAGAAATCAAAACCAGCAAGGAATCAGTTGTGTGCTTATACATTTGGAAACGAGTGCGCCAAGTACAACCACCTTGTGCTACGCAGCGCTCAGAGTGTGCTAGGAATTAAAAGCAACACAAGTACTTGTGTAAGTGCACCACAAACCCCGAGCTTGGCATACCACCTTATCAGAATCATGAATAAACACGGTTCGCCTGCTTAAGTATAGCTTTAAAACAACTTGCAAGAAGGTCCCACACAGTGTCATGGTAAAAAATAAAACAGGTATGGGAGCAGCGGCACGAAGAGTGCTCTACATACTGCATTCAAAGTTCAGTGACTGTTGGTACTTCGTTCACCTATTTTTAAATTCTACTTTTAACATATTGGGCATACTGTCTTACTGTTTCTCAAGGCAAATGGTAAGGCTGCTTGACAATGGTCCTAAGCACTAGGATCGCTAGGTCTTTAGCACTGGGTATTGTGCCTTTATTCAGAAAAATACTACGTAGGCTTGAACTGTTCTCCAAACACGCAATGGAGGAAAGAAAAGTAGCTTTCAGTATACACTGTGGAATGTAAAGTTTCAGGTACATTTCTGTTTTTATGGGCCTCAAATATTCTTTGCATTCCACGTTCTTGCAGTCTCACGCATATCAACCACAAAGAAATTTGAGAAATTTTACCTGCTCTAGATGTTTGAGGCCCTCTTCATCATCTGGGTCAGCAGGAATGTTGCCCATGCCTGGAGCAGCTGTGACAGGTGTCTGAGCTGGCCGCAGAGCAGGATTTGAATTGGAAACAGGAGGAGAAAGATGAGCAGGAGAAGCTGTGTCTGCCGAAATCTGTGACAAAGGTTGAGCAACAGAAGCCAAATCTAAAGAAAAAATTTAAAATTAGTTCATTATCTTTAACATAAATAAAAACACCTTTTAAGAACTTATTGCAGGAAACATTCAACAGCTCAAAATTAGCACCAAACCAGAAGTATTTTCAGATACTCAGCACATTTCAGCATACCCCATTCCCTGGCCACATACATTTGTTCAGACTGATCTGCTCTACCACAATGAGGCACATCCACAACTAGCTCATGGCTCTCTAGACTGCGTTGTAACGTGAAGTACCAGTGCACTGCAAGTGTTTGAGATAGCATATCCAACAAATCTTGTATTTACAGACCAACTGGGGAATTGTGGCTTTTCATCGCCATAATCCAGTCCTTGACTTTTAACAGAAACCAAGACTAATCACAACAATTGATGGAAACTTACTAATTAATCTATCAAGTTTATTACCTTCTCTGTTGGACATCTTGGCTGGCGGTGTATTCTCTGTTCGATTCTCTTTATCTTCTGTTTTTTCTGTTCTTTCTGGCACAGACTCTTCTTTCCTTTCAAAAAGGCTTGTCTGCAGCGGGTCTGGAGGCTGGGATTTTGGTGGGGTATCTGACCTGGCAGCCGGTGAAGATGTTGGGACTGCTTCTTCCGCTGCTTCTGTAACATTGCACGGTTCTACGTAACTGAATTAACAGAAATTCTACACTGCAGCATAGAACAGATAGATGAGAAGTCTTCCTTACCTGCCACTACTCTATCTGTTTTCTCCCCTTCTTTCTTGGTGGTCTTTTCGTGATCTTTGGCTTCTTCATTGTGGCTCCCTTCAGAGTCGGATCTTTCTTCCCCTTCCTCCACAGGTCGGAAGTCCATCTCCTGTTCCTCAGGGATTGGCTCCTTTTGCACCTTCTACAAAGTCAATATTATCACCCATAATCCACCCGACACAACAGGACACTGGCTCAAAGCCAACAAAAGGCCCAAGAAAGCTTTTCACCTTTAGAGAGAGAAATGCTCCAGAGGAGTCAAATGTTCCCATTTCTTCTTCTGCATCTTCTAAGCACCACTCAGGGAGACTGTCCCTGTCGTCATCCATGCTGCCACTCCCACACCGTACTCGTCGATAACCCCGTTCATCATCTCGTTCCCGGAAATCAAATTCAAACCTCCGCCGTCGCTCCATGTGTTCTCGCCAGCCTGCAGAACGAGGGCCGTCTAAGGTGGGGGGAAAGTAACTTTACAAGACAGTCCCAGGGGTAGTAGCTAACTTGGTAGGGTGAAGGGGTGGGTGAAGAGATGGCAAACAGTGACAGGAATTCAGAAGGCCCTTGCAGGGTACAATCCACCTACGAACAGGCATCTTAAAGGCCAAGGGAAAGAACCGGAGTATACTACCTTTAAGCATGAGACTTTCAAGTATTAACTACTGTATATCCCCGCATAATAAATTGTATTATAAGCATTAAAAAACCATTATGTGGCTAAGACAGCTGGGCTACATAACCTAAAACATGCTGAAGCACCAAAATAAAACAGGCAACACCATATGCTGATTGAGTTTACAAGCCATCGTTGACTTAAATCTTTTCTGGCATCTTTATAAGATCTTATATTTTCTTTTAGGTAACCTCCAAAAGTCACATCCTGAACAAACCACCCATGCTTTTTCCTTCTTGCTCTCAGACACACTGCTGTGCATATGCATGAAAAAAGGGCAGACAACTGTTCAAATACCTCTGAAAAGACTGTTAATCCCTTGAATGGTTTTTTTTTTTTTAGCCATGGAATACCAAAACTTGGAATGATAATAAGAAAAGAGGGAAAACCTTCCAAATTGAAGTATAAATTTTATTTCACTTTTCTTTCTCATCTGTTCAGAAGACATCTTCATTCAGCCAAGCTTAAAATCCTCTGACTGCAATAACACTATTTAAATTGTAAAGAACTTGCTGCTAAGGAAAACAAATTGGCAGTGAAAGGATTGTAAACAACTTTCCATCCAACAGGAGTTATCGTCACTAGAAAGATGCAAAGCAGAAAATCAAAGCACCTTAGTTTTTTGTGCTTTTAGTTGGCCCTGTGTTCTCTTTCGGTGAAAAAATAGTTTCTTTTTTGGGTCTCAGAATTTGTGCAATCAGTGCAGTCTCACTTATCAAAAGGCTACCAAAAAAACCCCACCCCAGTAAAGAGGAGAAATGTTGTCCTCTGTTCCGCCTGCTTTGTATGAATGAGGAATGTTTCCGCGCCAAACCTAAGTATTAGTATTAATGACAGAAAAATCCACCTTAGTCTCACAAATACAGGAAATGTAAAACAAACGCTTCTAGAACCACTATGAACCTTAAGATTATATTTTGTCAAGGAAACACAACAAGTTAGACTTTAACAAGGCCTTCCCTATACCGTATGTGCTTATTTGCAAATAATTCCACTGTGTAACTTAATGTATGCTTCCAGTTATGCCTTGGAAACAAATAACATTTTTGGTATGCAAAACCATCAAATCAATGTTCTGAGGCAACGTTTTAAATGTCACTAAGGAAAGAAGTAACGCACATAAGCCTGCACTTATTCCATCTTTTCCGCTAGTTTTAAAACGGTTCTTAACATCTTAGGCCTGTTATGTTAACCTCTTGTTCATCAATAGCTTCCAAAAGAAAAAAAAAATCTCTAAGCAAAGACAGAGGCTCCCTGAAGATGCACTAATGGAGGAAGTACTCCAGAGAGCTCAAGTACACCTTTGGATGCTTTTAAGACTCAGCTGGACAGGGACTGGGTTCTATCTAGATGGAGCTTTTGCCAAGAAACATTGCACCAGATGATCCTTGAGGTCCCTTCCAACCTGGTATTCTATGTAATAACCATTCATAATAATAACACCCATTACAGTTATAAGTAATAACCATTTCATGCATCCTCTTATCAAGAGGGTGCCTGCATCACACCCCATGCACCTCTGCCCACAGTGCCCTGGCCTCCAACTTAGTGCAAACTCAGGAGATGACAGTTTCTAATGGCATTCTTTTCAGGTAAGTCGTATGTATGAACATCTCATTAAATGCTGCTCAATTTTAAAAGAACAAAAGCATCTCTGGGAGCAACCAGCAACTAAGGAGGACGACAGTGTCTACCTGAAAGAAAAGGCCTGACACTGCAATTCCATTGACGTGGCATCAGAAGCAGTGTTAAGTTTACTTCTCCCCTCCTCATCAGAAATAAAGACACCAAAACCAGGACTTCGTTTGGAATCAGGGGGCTTTTTTTCAAGGTTAAAGCATGAGAAGTTGCTGACAACCAGACTGTATTTCTGATTAAAACCACAGGCAGATATGTCCTCAGTACAGCCAGCAACATCCATGTCATGTTTCCCAATACGTGGAAAAAGCAGAGCTATGGCCTGAACCTGGCACTACCGTATCATACAGATTAATATCTCTGCCTGTTGGCTGTCCTGAGGCTCACACACAGCTGAGCATCTCCAGCACACTCTTGTAGAGAAGAGGAAAAACTGGTATTAAGAATTTTCTATACAGCCATAAATGGACCATCTTGAGATCGTACATTAAGAAGAACCTTGATTATTTTTACACAGTTCATATCCCTATGCCAGGAGCACAGGCTCTTCGTAGTGAGACCCAGAAATATGGTTTCTGAAGGTGAATTCTGAGCATTTTGTTAATTTCATGTATCTTCGAAGTTCAAATTAAGACCTTAAAGAGACTTTGTTCATCATATGGTCTGCTTGCAAAGATTTAGTCACACAACCTCCTTTTATAGTCCACACATACGTGGACAGGAAAAAAGAAGAGAAACAGAGCAGACAGGCCCTTGCTTCTTAATAACAACAGTTTATAAAAGCCTAGTTAGAATATAGTGAGCAACTCTGGTACAAAGTACAGGGCTGCCAATCTTTAAGGCAAGCCAGAAGTGAAGACAAATCTTAAATTCTTCTTTAGCCAACAGTTAGGACCCAACATACCTATAAATTCAGTTTGTAGTACCATTAGGGACCAGTTATATGATCAAGAATCCAAGTTAAAAGAAATAATTTTAAGCTAAGTTTACCCCTTGCACTTTACGGTGGCATTATAGGTGAAAGAAAGGAATACTGGCTGCTGCAGGACATCCTAGTCCACTTTAGTCTCAATTATTAATAGCAATTTATCTCTTAAAAGTTATATTCTCTAATTCATTTCCGAAGTATACTAAAACAATATTAAATACTAAACAATACTAAATACAAGACAAAGGAATAGTATACCTATTACTGTCTTGGCATATATTGTATACGAACCTAATTTTTATTTTGCTCAATTTTAGAGCAAGATTCTTGAGTGTGCTTTAGCTGCTTTAAGATATTCAAGATGCACAAAGCACAATGCCCAAAAGTCTACTTGATTCAAGCAATTAATTCTGAAAATAGAAGAAACCAAGATGAATTTGAAACGCGTTTTAAAAAAAAGCAGCAACCAAAGTATCTTTACACAAGATTACAGACTAATGCCTCTCTAAAATGCTTTTCAAGAAAAAAAGTCTTAACAGAGCTGCTTAAGTGAAGACACAAAATCATATAAGAGAAATTTTAGGCAAGAGGAGATGATTCCTATTCCTGAAGGATGATTTGGTAACAAAAAAAGAACTAACATCATCTGTACATCACATACACCAGTTTTGAGACCAAAAAGGTTTGGGTATGTATCTAATAAAATGGACTTGCTCTGCAAATTTAAAGGGAAATCATTGTATGCATGCAGCAACTGGAACAACAGACAGAAGGGGCTTTGGAGGTAAGGAGTCATTAAATCATTAAAAAAAAAGATGGCTAAAAAATTAAAAGCCACAAAACAAGAGAACTTTGAATCAGCCAGTGCGTTTCAAGCTATGGTCATGTTCTTCTTACAGATAGTTAATCCAGTCTGAAGATCCTATTTCACATCTACAATAGCAGCAGTACCATATGTACCCAGAACAACCAGCAAACCAACTTTTCCATTGTGTAAGCCAAGGAAAGATGTCTTCTCATCAGACTTCTAGCCCTAGTGCACACACAGTAGTAGAAAAAGTAGAATCATAGAATCCCTAAGGTTGGAAAGGACCTCTGAGATAGTGAAGTCCAACCATCAACCTAACACCACCATGCCTACTAGACCATGTCCTGGAGTGCCACATCTACACATTTTTTGAACGTCTCCAGGGATGGTGATTCAAGAAAACCCCATCAACACTGACTGAAAAAGCCTGGTGATGCAATCCAGACAGTTTTCATGCTGTAAAACCAGACAAGTTTACATCCTTCTGAATTAAGTAGTAGAAGGAAAAAGAAAATATTCGGATTGTCTATTTTAAGGAGAAGTCTGACCTATTTGCTTCTTCACTTACTACCAATACTCAGCAGATCCCCCACTTCAGACAAGGCACAGCCATGTGAGAGGAGAACAGTTTAAACACAGCACGGACACATGACAGATCCCTTCAGCTATGCCAAGGGAGTTAACTTTAGCTAAAATAAATCAAACCACAGAACCTGGGAAACTACCCACAGAGGCATAAGGCTGCTTCAGCAGAAACAGTCCATTCTCTTGATCCTTTGTGTCTATTAAAAAAAAAAGCACAAAATGAGCAGATTTAGGTCAGCCATCCTGCAGTAAACACAGCTGAAGGAGCAAGACGAATTCAAAAGCTGGAAAAATAATAGTCTGTGGGAATCACAGTATTCTTCGCTTAAAAACAGAAGATAAACTCAGGCCTGACAACTGATACATTCTTTTCAACAGTTCTCACCCAAAAGAAAACAAAACAAAAAAAAAACAACACCAAAACCACCAAGCAGCAGCATACAGTCTAGTAGGGAGTATGCAGAGCCAAGTCAAAAGAAGGTCCAGCTAAACAAATGACGACAATACTCCGAAGACACTTCTCTATTTTTAGCAGGACACATGATTAGTACTATTACCTAACAGCAGAATAAGTACAAAGAAGCAGTTTAAGCCATGCCAATTCGAGTTAAACTCATTGTTTAAAGCAAGAATGGGATTAAAACCGTTTTGATGGTCCTGTGGCTAGTGCTAACAGGAGAATTCAAACACAGCTCTGACCAAACCTGAGACTAGTACAATATAGCTGTCAACTCAGTCTATCTCAAACTACTCCCCAGATTCACAGAATTCTCAGAACACACTTCTTATAGCTACTAAAACTAACTTCTAAGTAAAGTTAAAGTAGTTGTCTACTACAGCAAAATTTCAAATAAGCAGTAATAATTCCCATGATGGAAGTAAGACAAATTTTCAAAACCTTCCTCAGAACATTTTCCCAAAAAAGTTTAAGCCATGAATGAACTCCTGAACTTTGATGTCTATGCTTCCTTTTAAGCTAAAGCATGCAGGCTTATGCTTGCAAAACACTCTACTCAAGTATCATGTTGCATTTGATCATCATGAGGTACAATCATAGCTGGCCTGATGTCAGCTGAACTATACGACAAAGCAGCACTGTCTAACGAACAATCATGACCAAACATTGGGGGAAAGAAAATTATATTCTTGGAAAATTTGCCCCTTAGCCCTGCTCTAAATAGAAAACATCCGTTAATAAATCTAGCCTTGGGCTCACTGCTAAATCTTTGCTCTCAAACAGCTCTGAGTTTGTGCTGAGTAATACGCAGCTATGGAGATGGTTAGGAACAGAGGTAATGGTTGCTCACAACAATTATAGTGCTAAAAATCCTTTGGGATGTTGAAAAATCCATTGTAAAAGCAAGTGTGACTCTTAATTGAAGAAAAGTTGTACACCTCAGCCCCAAAAATGTACTGTGCTTCCTTTGCTTCCCTACAAAGATGTAACAACAGAAGAGCCACAATCTTGCCTTCTTTCCCCAGAAGCCTTCTGCAGCCAAAAGATACCCAAACCCAAGATCTCACAACAGGTATGACTGGCTAGCAGGATCTTTTCTGAGTAGATTAAAGCAACCCCAAAGTTTCCGCCACACTACTCAAATACCAAGCTCCACTTTGTATTTCTCCTGCAACTCTAGCAATGCAATGCTGGAAAGCAAGTGAAGCAGACTGACTTTGTCAGGCCAGGGAAGGGGAGAGTGAACCAAGCAAACGCCTGAAATTTAGCAAGACAAGACATATTGTAACTAACTACAAGATGCATAGAGCAGCATATTTTAAGATTTTCCAACAATGCCTTCTGGCATTGTAAACACATTTGGAAAACTAGAAAGAGGTCAACAACCCGAATGGTTTAGTGTCAGCATCACTCCACAGCCTTAAGTACGTTACTTATTGCGGGTAAATTCTCTCCCCTCAGCACCACAGTCACAGAGAAACAGTACTGTTAAAAACCCCACGATTTTACTAGGCACGCACACACCTGGAGCACACCACAGACAAGCATACACCTGAAAAATACTGTTCCCTTAAATATGTTAGGGTATCCCACTCTACTCGGCACTTATCAGGCCACACGTGGAATACTGTGTTCAGCTTTGGTCCTCGCTATACCAAAAGAAAACTGAGGACAGGCTGGAGAGGGTCCACAGGAAGGCCACCAGGAAAATCAAAAGACTGGGAAGCCTGCCATATGAGGAAAGGCTGGGAAAATGGTGCTTGTTCAGTCTTGAGAAAAGGCGGCTTAGGGGAGACCTCATCACCTTGTTTCAGCACTTAAAGGGTGGCTACAAAGAAGCTGGAGACTCCCTTTGTACAAGGGGCCACATGGAAGAAATAAGGGGTAACTCCTGGAGAGTTTCCAATTGGACACTAGAAGAACGTTTTTCACAGTGAGAAGAGTCAGTCATTGCAATAATCTCCTCAAGGGAGCGGTGGATTCCCCAAAACCGGACGCTTTCAAGATTCCACTGGACATGGTGCCGGGCTAATTTGTCTAGATGGAGCTTTTCCCCAGAATGGTTGAACCAGGTGATCCTCGTGGTCCCTTCCAACCTAGTATTCTGTGACCAAAACCCCATGAACCTTACCTATTTTTGTCCCACATTTTATGCCACCTCTCTTTCCTCTGCTTTCTACATGCCCTGATTCACCACTGCCCCTTCCCTATAACCACAGCTGCATTTTTCTCCAGATCTCCTCTCACCTGGACTGTGAGGGCGCCACCTTTCACCATCCCTCCGTGACCCAGCCAGTCGCCAGCCTCCATCATCATCTTCCCCATTTTGTTCCTCCCTGAAGATGCGCCAGTTCTCGCTCTCAGAGCGTATAAACTCGTGCTTCCTCCCCGTTGCTGCTGTCCCACCTTCCTCAAAGTTTGGTCTCACTGCAAAGAAAACACATGCCGGTGAACATGCATCCCATCTTTAGGAACCTAGAAACAAAGGGTTGAAATCTTGCATCCTCAGAGGCACCAGAAGTGGTGACAGGAACCTAGGAGAGGAATGGAAATTTATGGAAGGAAACACATGACAGATTTAAGAAGTCCCTCCATGCCCCTCTGCACCTTGGAATGAAAAGACTGAGGGAAAAAAAACAACAAAAGAAAGCAAAGTATACAAGAAATTATGATGTGGATAGGAAAGAGGAGGAAAAGATGATGGTTTTAAGAGACAGAGGGAAGCGTAAAGGAAAGAAGCCAAAGCGTGCAGAGAAAGAATAAGCTTCTGTACCGTGAAGTCTCATGCTAAAGGAAAACAGGAATACAGTCAACTGTAAACATTACACACATTTTACATAAACCAAACATATTTGCTACTTCTGTAATAAAAAGAAAGAGATCTATATATTATCAAATATTATGTACAGCATTTTGCAATGTTTTAGGAAAGACTGAAAATTTAAAAAGATTAAGGATTAAACAAGACATAGTAGTGTTAACATTACCCTGTGAACCCATTTTCTGGAGAGCCAAGGCCAGTGTATTAAGAGTTAGAAGCAACTATGCCTGAGCTCAAGGACGAGTCTGCCAGGAATTTGGGAAATAAGACAGTATTTTAGTTCCTAATTTACCTTACGTTTAAAATAAACATATAAAATCCTCAAGTGCTTAATGAAGATCAACACTGTCACAAAAGGATGATGTAAATATTTTTGTAAAGAGAATCCACATTATACAGCAGTAACTCAGGCAGGACATTTGTGCTGCTTTCACTGTTGACTCATCCTGACAAGGATACACCACCACTGAAATAAATGGTATTACTAGCTTCAGGACTTCTGGATTTTCTATTTCTTTAAATACGTTTAGCTGTAGGGCACCAGAATTCTCACAGGAATCCTCGTCATGCCACTTCTTCAGTGTTAACCTGAGATGTGTCCTTATCTGTCAAAAAAAGTATTCAAGTACTAGAGAACTTCAAACTTTCCTTGTTAGAATCTTAAAATCCAAAAATATAAGATACTATTTAGAGAAGATTGTACAGTATGCCTGCTTGCTTAGACAGGGAAAACTAAAGAAAGCATGACTATGCACCAAGATTCCTGGGGTGAACACGGACATTTCTAAGAATTTAGTTTAGGAAGGATAGGAGATTGCATTCCCCCTTCCTCACATCATGCAGCCTTTTCAGTCCATGAAAAAAAAATGAGGAAACAGAGTACGTGAAATTCTATGGCATATCAAACCTTCATTTAGAATTCAGAAACTCTTCCTACATAGAGATATTGCACTCTGGAGACAGGAAATACACTGTATTTGGACTATGCATATATCTTGGCGGAAAACCAACATCCCTTCTCCACCATCTCAAAACACTAGAGGGGAAAAAAAAACAAACCACCCCACGACCTTTTTCTCCAGCTCAAAATTTTCCATAGTATATTATTGTAGGGAGGGACTTTAGTGAAAGAGTATAGGTAGAATTCAATCCAGAGGACAAAATCCAAGATGTTTCCAATTTCCCAATCTCCAGGTTCACATGAAATCTTTTTACCACTGTCACAGGAACAAGTTTCTACAAGAATTTTCAAGATGGCAGGGCCCTTGACCTACTGAGTAGACAGGAGAGGCAGGAAACACTCCAATTTTTAAGATGAAAGAGTTTTTCCACCCTGATGACTACTTAAGTGACTACTTGAGGCCCTCAGAAAGTTAACCTTCCTCTTAGGTTGTTTCTAACATCGGTGTGCTTTAGTTCTTTCTAAAGTACATCATTAGTATCAACAGGCAATCTCAGCTACGAAGCCTCACAAAATCCAGATACACATTTACTTCATCGAAGGGGACACCTGACTAAAGACCACTTCTGTACTTGCTGGGCTTTGAGAACAAAAATTTTACAACAGTATTTTGGGAAGTGTCGGGTGATATTGCCTCTGAATAAAACAGAATTGCTGGAGACACCCAACTCTTCATTTGGTAGGTGCAATATTGACAAGTTTACTTATCTGAAAGGGATAAATCTTTGCAGATGGTCAACCACATTCTGTTTTCCCATGCTTCCCAGAAATAAAGGCAACAAGCTACACAGAAAAATCTAAGTCTAGGAAATATAGAGGTTTTACTTCATTTTAGATCTCTGAACAATGTCACACAGAAGAATGTAACAGGAAGGGCAGGGAAGCCTCTCAGTATTGCTCCTTGGATGGGCTACGCATAGTAGAAAACTAGGAGACTGTTACAGAGCCAAGTCAGCTGAAAGTAAAACACAGAGCTAGCAGCTCAGGAGTGAGTTGCAATCCAACAGACCACATGACCCTAAGACCCAGACAATAAGGAATATGCCTCATTCTTTCTGAACTTATTTTTAAAATGCTACGAATAAAATCTAATTATTTCTTTATTCTGCAGTACAAGAGACCCATTTTTCCTCACTATAAGTTACTAACAGAAAATAGTTAATTTGCTATTTCGAGACGAGAAAAATAACAGTTTGAGATATTCTTTTCATCAAAATTCATAGCTATTACCTGATGCTCATTCAGTAACATTTATGCGAGATATTTTTAGACTCTACCAATTAAGAAAAAAACAGCGTTATTTCTTTCTATTGTTATTAAGCTCAGCTAAGATTCTGGAGACTGCTCTTTAACACTGGCAAGCTGTCAGTCCACAGGCTCTGTTTCTGCTGTTCCAAAAACATTTGGAAAAAGAAAAGTTACCTAAGACATTGTGAAGTCTACTTTGGCACTGATGATCCATATGTTCTTAGCCCCTCTGCAGATATATACATGCTGTAGGTATACCCAAGGCAACTTGTGTTTTTTTAGTCCTTAAGACAGCTGGTTTTGCTCCCAAGAACTGAACTATCCAAGTCAGGTTTTATATTCTGAACCTGCAGAAAATGGCATCCCCATTTGCTGCTGTGGCCTTTAAAAAATTGCTACGGAGGTGACAAAACATCAAATGCTGTTTGCCAAAGATCAGACAGACAAGTGGGATCCTGCCCCCTTGCCCGATTTTAGGTTCTACAGCATTAGAAATCTAAGAAACAAGACAATAATCAGTTATAAGGGGTCAGTATTATATGAGAATGTATCACCTGTGATTCTGAAATCTTTCTAAACACAGCAGCACTCCAGCGTCTCTCATCAGGTGACTGTTCTGATGCCACACTTCAGTGGAACTGAGAAAATGCAGCATATCATGACACCCTGAAGTTTTCCGGTACCAAGACACCATAGCAAGCAACATTCAAAGACAGCAAGGTATGTGTCAAAACAGATCTGGCATTACATGATCTTTAACATTAGATAGACCATTAGACCATTTAACATTAGAAGAGCCAAGAAACTCGTCATTTACAAATACAAACCAGTCACAGGGTAAGGATCAGAAAAATCAAGTCGCCCAAGTGACAGAAGACTATGACAAAACTGTATAGGAGAATACTCCTATCCCTTACACAGAAATTCCCAGTTTCCCAGCATATTGTCTCTGCAAACGCTTCCTACACTTGAGAACACTCATTTCAGCTGAAACGACTTAGGTCTGAGAGTCAGTATTTGGCAATGTTTTAAAGACAAAAAAACCTAAAATGCAATCTATGGTTCTGCCTTGGACTAATTGACTGGACTTCCTGAAGAGAAGGAGCAGTAAAAGGGCACCTCTGTTCAAGTCTGTCACAAAGCCAGCAATGGTGTTTACAGAAAACTTCAGATAGAGCCTAGCGGTACCCAGCCAAAAAAGCCTACAGCTGTGCAACGCCGAGCTGAAGGGAGACTAACCACGAAGAACAAGACTGGGATTCTGGGATGAAGCCCCGTGGCAACACATTTATGAAGAGGACTTACTAACGGAATGGCAAATAACTTCTGCTCTCCATGCTGGCACTCCATGTTTCCTATGACACGCTCACTGTTTGGAGAGAACAAACAGGGAAGCGATGACTGACAGCAATACTGTTTCCTCTAAACAGGGGAAAAACTAGGAGAGTCTTAAGTGCTTTGACTCGCTCTCCTCTTTCTGCTGCATGCTACACACTTCCTCAAGAACAGAATAAAGAAAAATCTTTACAGCTAGTCTTTTTAAGGGAATTCTAACAACTTTGCCTAGATGTGTAACTTATTTTTGAAGAAAAAGACAAATGGCCTTAAGGTGATGTTTCTGAAGAAGGACTATCTTCTCATTAGGAGAGTACTTGCCATGCCAAGGACACTATGGGAATACGTACATAGTGAAGTGACTCACCTGTAACCTAAGTCAGGGACAGAGATTGGAAGTTCTGATACCTGTTTCTAGCTTCACATTTTCTCTCTCTCTCTCCATAAAATCTCAATCTCAACAGTGGGTCTCAAGACACTCTACACAAATATCACTCCGTATTTTTTTTTGCTTAATTAACATTCATCCACTGTCACAACTATGGGTGAACCAGTAAATTCAAAGGAATTAACAAAAGGTTAATTCCATAACACACACCTGGAAATCACATACTGTAGCTATTTCATCTGCTGTACAATCATATTAGATTTTCAATCCATTCAGTTGAAGCAGATTAGAAAACCTGTGACTGGACACCATACACTCTCTACAGTACAAAATAAAGTTAGTAAGAAAATACTGCTTGTAAAAAAAAAGAAAAAGAAATCCTGCTCCTGAGTACAAGAGGTTGTCTGTAATGGAAGTTCGACTCTGGTGGAGTATAGAGGGAAGGGTGACAGGCAAATCACATTGTCCTGCAGGTTTGCCACAGTGGCAGGAGTCCCCTCACACTACATTATTTGCCCTGGTTCTGAAGGTCACACTATGCCTATCATAACTTTCACTGCTGTGCCTCGACATGTATTAAAATGTTCCATACTAATGAAGCAAAGAATTAATATTTTGCAATTTAGGGTTGGAGGGAAGGTTAAAGAAAAAAAAAAACCCGAGGGAGGATTTTGTTTCCTAAGCAGGAAAGTCTACATTAATAATTTTCCCAGCAGGCCTTCAGTAGTTTTACTGCAAACAACCACAGCCTTTGTTTCTCAGATCCTCTTACATCTGACGTTCAATCAAAGCCCTCACATCAGCAGCTCACCAAGGGGAAAAAAAAAGTGTAAAACACTACTGCATTGCAAAGCTGTCCTCCGTTCAGTTTAGTAGTGCAGCATGCTGACCACTCTGTGATCGTTCAGCTAAAATATCTTCCCTCAGTAACTCTTCTCGTTTGATAAGTGAGAAATCAAAATACCTTAAGCGGAAGTTGTCCATTTACTGCATGGAATCGACAACCCAACTAATCTGTGTTGTTTCGTTCCCAGGCTTTAGCAAAATCCTGTGATTAATTCCAGGTTTTCACAAAGGAGCAATGTGGAGATGGAAGAGAAGTGGCCAGATCTACATCTTCTGACCAACACTAAGCTACAGTTCAGCAACACCCTCCAGAGACCGTACCATTAGCTGCAGTCCACCTTTGTGTTACCACCAACACTCTGGACCTAGTGAGAAGAGGAAGAAGTGGCACTAGACAAGCAGCGGAGATGAGAGTTTCTCTTTTCACCTAAACAAACAGTAGTTGACACTCCTTAGGGAGAAAGTATCGGAGAACAGTGCTTGTTTTTCAGCAGCAATACGGGAACTTTTTCCTTTCAGCTTTTCCAGGGGAATTTTGGTCTTTTCAACTTTCACAAAACACTTAAAGATTATACAAATTTAAAAAGTGATCTTGATTAAGGAGGTGAGGGGGAAGGCACTTACTTCTCCAAGTAAGTGTTTGAGGATTTCTCCTTGGCTGCTAAGGGTTTAGTGTTGGGTAAAGAAACCCTCCTAACAAACCAGCATTCTTTTCCACATGATCAGAGCTAACCGGCCCCCCTGCAGGCAAAATGACCAATCAAATCAGCTTCAGATAAAAACCAACCCCACCAGCACTATAAACACAGGAATGAGACATACAAACCCATTTTTATTATTTTTTTTTTAAAAAAAAAGATCTCTACCAACCACTTCTGGGAAGTTTCTTGCCAGTGTTGGGACCAATACACAAGACCAGCCCAGTCCCTCTCCTGGAGTCCAGGTATTCCCCTTCTGCACACAAACCCTTCAAAGACCGGTAAGTACACAAAACAATCTTTTTCTTATTGTACATTTAGAAATTGTTCTCTCATTCTGGATTCAAAGTTGTTTTCAGGGCACAGAGTTCTATTTCTAAAGCTTGCTAAATTAAGTATCACCTTAAACAAAATGGTTTCTGATTTTCCCTCCTCAAAAAGAAGAAAATGCTCTTTCAGGTGACCATAGCCCTAACAAAGCAAAACCAAAGTCATCATGCAGTATTTTTTCAGAAAGTTTGCAAGACAAACAGTGCTGGTAAGACTGTGCAATGCTCTGCTATCAGGGAACATTTGCAAGCCTCCAGCTAAAGTAACCAGGTATTACCTAGCCAAGTGTTACGAAAAAATCACCCTCATCTTCTTGGACTAGATGATCCTTGAGGTCTCTTCCAACCTTAATGATTTTATGATTCTTGCTGCATTCATCCTAATGCTGCATTTAACTTCAAATCCATCACAAAAATAAAAAAAAAAAAGCGCTTCGCCTCTTCAAGCCCACTTTTACCATCCCTAATTATATCTCACGCCTTCAATCGTTCTTAGTCAATGCATTCTCTGTGCTTATGGCCACACTGTGAGCTAGCACCACTGCCCAGGAAACCACAAACAGGCATCGAGTATGAACTCCAACGTCCTAGAAAACACAGTCATTCTAGACAAGCCGTTGGGAAGTTTGCATCACATAGGGCAGGAAATTTCACCAAAAATAGATGGCACCAGACTTCTATTACTACAGCCTTACAGCAAATAAAACCATCCCTCAAACTTACTCCTCCATTAATGATATCTAACTTTGCATTTACATTACTCTCTCAGGATTTAATATATACTAGCATATTTTGAAGCCTTAAACAACATGTAAGCAAAGTCTTTGTAAAGTTTTTCTGCTTCTCTAAAGGTCACTAGACTAGTTGATCCACTTCATAATCAAGAATTAGGGTTCATGTGGATCCTCAGTATTTTCAGCATGCTGTACTACGTGAAAATACATTATACACAAAATGGAGCATTACAAATATCCCCAAAAATCAAGTACTCAAGCAGTCTTGCTTTGTGTACTATAAAAAAATACTCTCCCATTTTATCAAAATTTGGGGAGGTTGGTTTTGTCTTTTTTTAAGTGCATTCTGTAGTAAACTGTCACAGAAGGTCAGAAGTACGAGCTCTCGCATCCTATACTTTTCAAAGCAAGTCCCACAAAGTATGACTTGGGCTCAAAAAATTAAAGCTCTCATTTTTACAAGACTTACTTATGCATGCAGCAAGTCCTGAAAACCGTTATCTTAATTCTGCAGACTTCTCGGGAAAAACAGTTTTGTCACAATTTACTCCTATTCATCTCAATGGGGCATTAGTTACAAAACCTAAAGGACAAACATAGCAGGATAGTTAAAATTTCAAACAATAACTGTAGCATAAGGTTTCAACCAAAGCCATTATTCTAACTCAATTACCTTCTACAGTTGTAAGATTATCCCCTAATGTAAGTTATATGATCCTGTCATGTCATCAATACTAAAAAACCCCCTTCATTTCCTAATATTAAAGTCAGAGCATCTCAAGGATTGCCATTCAATCTAAAAATAGCAAACCTGAGATTTTAATAGCATGAAAGTGCCTTTTAAAAAAATTATAAACTGAGTTTGTTCTTGTTGCAAGGTGCAGAGGCATCTGAATGACCGCAGTTCAGAGATAATGCTTAAATCTCAAACTAGTACAAGATTACGTGGACCCACATAAAGAGGGAATGTACACATTCCCAGAGTGGGCACGCCAGCACCACGCAGCTTCTAATAAATCTTCAAGTTATGCCACAGTTGTGAGCAGTTTTTGTAGTTACTCCCAGCAAACAGCATGCTACTTGACTACTTCACTGTCATCACAAAGCAGTGCGCTACAGACTGCCTCAAATCCCTTCCAAGGTCAATTAGAACAGGTTTTGTTAAGAGTAGGAGTTGGGCGAGTACGGCAGCGCTGCACAAGTCTCCCCTGAACGCAGCTTCATGTAAAAACATTCAGGCTCCTGAAATGTTGCAGGTGCATTAGTGTACTGAGCTGAACACAGGCTGGAAGCATCACTAAATGCATTCAACTGAGAAGGCAAGCAACAACAAAAAGAAAATGAAGACACTGCAAGTAAGTCCCCCTACAATCCTACTAGAGTCTTAACAGCAGTGCTTCTACTGGCAAGGGAAAGGCTAAGAGGACAGCAACGTGGTGCCACGAAGCAGCAGTGTAACAGAGCTGTTACAACACACGGAAGATGATTTCAACCAAAAAGGCAACGTGTGGGAAATCAGTGTGCTGGATCATGAATTTCAGAAATGCAAGCAGTATCTTGGAGTTGCAAGGCAAGATTTTATTACACATACATCATTAGCAAGCCAGCTCAGTTCAGAACCTGTCTAACTGCTAGGAAAGGGGAAACTGACTTTGATTTAAAAAGGTAGTACTCACCCTTCCTTGTCTTAGAATAATACACAGAAGATGCCAGAATGAGGGACAATGATAGTAAAGAGAATTAAAAAAGCTAATGTATGCACTGGAGTTGTCTGATAACCATTTAATTTTCAATACACCAGAAACAGGAAAGATTAGACACACTAAATGCATGACAAAAGCCTGGTGAACATGACAAAAGAGGTTTAGAAAAGTAATTTCTGACAGTTCCTGTCTTTCCAGTCAAGGGCTATCAGCTGGGAGATGGAGGGAGAAGGAATACCCCAAAGCTACAACAGTTTTGCAAGTCAGGAACCAGGAAAAGCAAAACCAAAGAGCCTAACATAAAGGTTAAAAGATTACATCAGACAAATCTGGATTAGAAACACAGTATGAATTTAGTAGTGGAGACAAGAATTCTCCAACAAACAATACAGACTTTTCCTTTTCAAGTCAAAGTTGGATGTCTTTCCTAAAACACACTGTTTGAGACTGGGATTAATGCAGGGACATCGAGGACCATGCTGGGCACGGGGTTGGACCAGATGGTCCAAACTGTACTTTACAATTTCATTAATTTATCACTAACAAGGAAAGAAGGTATTTGTATTTTTTATTACAGTGGGCAAGGAAGGGGTCAGACAGAAGACAGTAATTCCTTTTTAAATTCAAAGTTACATCCTCCTGCCTAAGTCAACTATTTCTCTCAGGGAAGTTTTTCTTCCACCTCTTACTCTAAACAAACTGCACTGCTCTCAGAGCTTATTTGTGGGGTTTTTTACCCATTTTTCCCACCCCAAGAAGTTGAGACTTCTGGCTCTTAAAGCCTTCAATAACTATGGGGGGAAAAAAAAGTTTTCGAACTCAAGCTTACACACTTCCAATGCTATCACTGCCACTGAATTAGATCCCTTAATATTTTACACAGTCTTGGAGAAGAAAAATCAGAGGCCTACATCAAATGAGACCAGAGCAGTAACCTAGTTAACCTGAGCAGGCAAATTCCCCTGCTGGGAGTCTCAAGGAACAGACACAGGACTGTGTTGCTGGGGTCTAATGGACATTCTCCTTGTCAAGTACTTTCAAAACCTGGCCGTAATGGATCCTCCCCAATAAAAAAAAAAACAACCAAACAACCTGACAGTGAACACTGACTGCATTTTTTTCAGAGCTTTGAGTCAACATAAAGTGATTAATCACCACCCAAAAAAGTTCCTTAATCAACAAAATTGAGACCTTGCAATGCCGATAGCATTTTGCTCTGAGTGAAGTCTGTGGTGCTCAAGCACACCACCTTAGCATCGATGTGTGGAAGATCTGAAGCGTATCCAAGAAAAATGTAGCACATTAAGTATGCTTTTCCTCTTTCTCTTAATGTACGCAACACTCTAGAAAAGGCTTCTGTCACCACTCAGTATCAGATTCACTCTCACAGCATGTTTGTTTTGCAAACCCAAATTACTTGGAGGTTATGAAGCAGATGCTGCCCTCAAAGTACCATGAGAACTTACACAAACACACTAGCTTTAGTTTTATATTTTGTTGGTTTTTTGGGTTTTCAAGAATGCGTGATGTTTACATCCAGAGGCATTTTGTTCTGGAAGCGTTCTCCTGTACTCAAACAAGGGGGTGCTTCTTGTGAGTCATGCTTATTCTACAATGATAAAGCCAAAGGACTGTCTATAGCTCATTTTGTCCCCATCATCCTTCCTATTCAGAGATGCCCATTTTCCTGCTCCTTCAAGGCATCCCGAAGGGCTCTCTTAAATCTTAGCACAAGGACTCTGCTTTACAGATAAATCACTAGTCATCTGGTTCCTGAAGCATTTAAAATTGTATTCAGGTTATTGTAAATTCTGTAACACTGCAGCGAGATTCAAAACTGTCACTCAGAGAGTGATACAGTAGAGGAAAGATCAAATTCAGATGAAGGCAGCGGGTCACGCTAGGGACTAAGATCAGAATCCTCCAAGAGAAGTAGCCTGGTATTACTGATCAGGAGAATCTCAGTAAGCCCACTGTATTCTTTGGCACAGGGAGTGGTTTCAAACTATTCCTTCCAGGAGATAGGAATTGGAAAATAAAAAATGAGGGGAAAACCCACCAAATTCCACTCGGGCCATCATCTACTCTACCTCCTTTGACTACAATATGGATAGAAGAGATGGTTTTGGGAAACTGCTGAAGGAAAGAAAAATGAAAGTTTAGCTAAATATTCACTGGGATGTCAATTCTCATACTTCACTATGCATTAAGCACAAGTAAAAGCAAAAGAGAACGTGCTGGTTTACAGGATCAAAGATCACAAGAAAGATTTTTACCTTTCATAAACCCCATTCTGAAGTTCAGGATCCTTAGATCTAATGTGTTTCCAGATAAAACTAAGAACAGGACTCGTGGCGGGGGGGGAATCCAATTCCTCTAGCCTGTTTGTACACTTGTATTGTACGCTGAAACAGTCGTAACTCAGAGAAAGGTCAAAATTCATAGGAAAACAACAAAATTGACTAAATATACTACGTATAATTTGATTTGCAGAATTTCCATATATTTTTAAATCCTCTGTTGTTCCACAAATTTCCTCATAAACTTTTTAAAGTAGGTTGTACACATTATGAAGCCTCTATTTTCCATGAGCCTGTATTTAATTTCAATCTGTCTCAGGTGAACTTTAAGCATTCAGTATTTATAAAATTTACAAATTTAAGTGGCCAGTGTCCTTTCAAAAGCATCTCTGACAAGTTTAGCAAGTTTTGAGGTTTAAAAATAAACAAAGGAACCTAACAACATCAAATACCTACAAGCATCCTTCCCACACTTGCAATTCCACCTTCACCTCCTAAGTCCCATACACTTGCTGTTCCACTTTCTTATTTGGTCACTAATAAAAAAATACACTGCTTAGGCAGACTAGACTTAAATTATGTCACAGTATATTTCCAGTATTACTCTCCTGGCCTCTTTTTACCTGATCCTTACATTAAACAGCCTCAGACTCCCAGAAGCAGCTCCACCCTGAATACTGTAATTCTGCTTAACTCTACATGGTGGGTGCAGACAGCAGTCATCTCCCGTGCTAGGGAAAGCTGAAGGGGCTACCAGGTAAACTACAGCTTTCCCCTAAAATACATACACATCAGAGAAATAATCTAATAAACATTAGTCCCATAATATTATTGTTAATGGTATTCATAATTGTATCAGTAAACTATTATATACTCTGCTAAAAAAAGGTTACAAAACCTGATATAATCAGACAAAATTCAGTTTTTCAGATATACTATGCCTAATCCCATCCCACTCACCCCTAAAGAACTAAAACATGTGACTCAAATGTAAATTTAGAAAGGTAAAGTATGAAAGTTACATTTAAACAACTAAACAGGGAAAGGAGTTTGCGAAGCAGTCAGATTTTTAAACTTAATCTTTTTTAGCAAAGTATTACCACAAACAGTGGTAAATTCCTCTCCAGGCTCCTGACTTAATCTTCTCTGGATTGCAATGTATAAGCCCTCCTTTGTTGGCTGCAGTATTTCAACCCCTGCTGATGTGTCAAAAACTGTGAACGTTAGGCAAAATACAAATATGCCGCATTGTAGCCCATTTTTTCCTTTTTTCTCCTTTCTAGGAGATGACAACAGATATGACAGAGCGCAACAACACCAAATCCAGTGCTCCCCTCCTGACTCAAAGATACCTGAGGATGGTGACCAAGGATGGACACAGTACATTCCAGATGGACGGTGCCCAAGGAAAAGGTCTGGCGTACCTCCGAGATGCATGGGGAATATTAATGGACATGCGCTGGAGATGGATGATGCTTGTCTTTTCTGCTTCTTTTGTCATTCACTGGCTAGTCTTTGCAGTGCTTTGGTATTTGCTGGCTGAGATGAATGGGGACCTGGAGCTGGACCATGATGCTCCACCTGACAACCACACTATATGTGTCAAGTACATCACTAGTTTTACAGCTGCTTTCTCCTTCTCACTGGAGACACAACTCACAATTGGTTATGGCACTATGTTCCCAAGCGGGGACTGTCCCAGTGCTATCGCATTGCTTGCAATACAGATGGTCCTGGGGCTCATGCTGGAAGCCTTCATCACAGGTAATCCTTCATATTTAATCTTTAAATAGAATAGGTGCAACAATTGGATTTAAAAAAATAGAGCTAGAAATAAATAGTGATCATATTTAGATCTGAGAGAACAATCAAGTCAATCATTACAAGGTTGATGAGACTTCAGCTATGTGGAAGTAAAAGTTAACCACCTCTCATTAACAAAAGACATAAATAAGGTGATATCAAGATTTGGACTTGAGAGTTCCACTACTCATTGGACCACACTTGTGGTAGATCCACACTTACCCATCTCAATCACTTATTTCTTATACTGTTCTCTCTCCAAGTTTTTTCCATGGAATTACAGTATTTAAAGTAAATTTGTTTTTATTTGAAGATTTAGTTCTGTCCAGCTGAAGTATTTTTGTTGCTCTTTCACTCAGTGCTTAAGTGTTCCTCCTCAGTACCCAGTGTAATAAAAATTTTTACAATGTCACAGCTATTTTGAGGTATTTTAAGTTATTTAAAGTAATTTTCAGGTTTAAAGTATGTCAAGAGACTTTAAAAACACACAGGTTAGTTTACTGTGTATTCAGCAAGAGCTTCAGCAGTAGCCCACCAAGATCAGGTACTATTACGATTTACAGTAAATCAGGGTAAGTTAAGGGCTCTCCTTCCTACAGCTACACTTCACACTCCAAATTTTAGGAAAGCTATACTTCTTAAACAAAAATGGGTTAGTGTGATGCCATCCTAGCAGTTTTCAAACATGCAGGCTGAGGCTAGAAAGAGCGCGTCCACCCAAGCCTGCCTGTGCTCCTTTGGACTGTTTCAGAGAGCTTAGAGGCTGCAGGGAACATGGTGCTCATATTCAGTTTGTGCTTTTCCACGATGCAGGTGCTTTTGTGGCAAAGATCGCCCGACCAAAGAATCGAGCATTCTCCATCCGCTTCACCCGCTCTGCTGTAGTGACATACACCGAGGGAAAGCCGTACCTTATGTTCCAGGTGGCCAACACACGCTCCAGCCCACTGACTAGCGTCCAGATCTCTGCTATACTTTACCAAGAACAAGAGAACGGCCAGCTGCACCAGACTAGCGTTGATTTCCACCTAGACAGCATTACTTTGGATGAGTGTCCTTTTTTCATCTTTCCACTGACCTACTACCATTCAATCACTCCATCCAGCCCCCTGGCCGCTCTCCTTCAAAGAGAGACTGCTCACCATTTTGAGCTGGTAGTCTTTCTGTCAGCTGTGCAGGAGGGCACAGGAGAAACATGTCAGAGGAGAACATCCTACCTCCCCTCAGAGATCATGCTGTACCATCGCTTCACCTCCATGCTAGCCCGCAACGCCAAAGGTGAATATCAGATCAAGATGGAGAATTTTGACAAGACTATTCCTGAGCTCCCAGCTGCAGTTGATTCAAAGAGCTCAAACAGGACTGACAAGGAGATTCGCATCAACGGACAGCACGCCGACAGCTTCCAGCTCTCCGAGACTGGCCTCACAGAATAGAGAGAACAGACTTTGAACTTTATGCTTTTTTTTAATTATTATTACGTTAAATTTTCAGGTTCCATTTATGACCTTCCTTCCTTGCCTGCCCTGCCATCTTCTAGTGATCTCTCTCTTGTATTCCCATCCTTTTGATTACAACATGATACACAGAGTAAAGAACTGGTGTGCCCACGTAAGCTGAGGGGAGGCTGGATTAACCACACAGGACAAAGTCAGGTACAAGAATCAGAGTACTGATTCTTGGAAACTAAAAGAGCTACCTGCTGAATTCACCAGACTACGATTAAAACCACACTGATCCTGAAAGAAGAGATCTTCAAAACTCCCAAAGCTGACCAAAGTCATAAATAACCAGTTTGACAAAATGGATGACAATACAAAAGAAAAATCTCAGTCAAAACCAATATGGGGTCATTCAGCAAATGTATTAGTTCTACGATAAGCAACTCTGTTCATCCAAGATCCTAATTTTTCTGTTCTCTTAACTCTTTGGGGATACAGAGTTCTATCAGTTTTCAGATGGCCGAATCCACTCCCGGAAAGTACTGCCAATCTCCCATGGCAGTGAAAAGCACTCCTGCTGAGCTTATTAAGCAAAATTGTAAATACTGACTGCAGTTCTTCATTCTGCCAGATAAGAGAACCTCTGATTTCAAGACAGGACTATGAAGACACTATAAAAAAATTTTGATGTATATGACAAATGCTGCAGTGGAAATTTTTCATATTTGGAAAGACCAAATAAATTATTCTGCAGTGGAAAATATGACTATTCTAAATGAAATAATGTACTTTTTTCAAAAGGACATTCCACGTTCTCACCTTTGCGCTGCTTGTCTCAAGTAGATCTGACCCAGAAGGATGTGCTATATACATGAGAAGTAGAACTGCATCCATTTATATTTTATTCTTTTTAACATCAATATATAGAATCATAGAATAGAATCACTAAGGTTGGAAAGGACCTCCAAGATCATCAAGTCCAACTGTCAACCTAACACCACCGTGCCAACTAGACCATGTCCTGGAGTACCACGTCTACACGTTTTTTGAATGCCTCCAGGGACAGCGATTTGCCTGTACACACTGCACGAAAATAGAGACACTTGAATCAATTTTAAAATAAAAAATTAAAACAAACTATACATGAGACTTCTGTATTTGAGTGCCTCAAACCTATTGCAATTAAGACATTGTTCTGAAGCTCCTAAATAATTTAAGAAGCTAAAGGATAAACAGAATGACAGATAATTATTTCCAAGCTCCCAACAAAAGCAGTGCCTATTACGTGTTCATACTTGAACCCTCGAGTGTCAAAACAAAGTAAAAGTTATCTTTCAAAGGTAACTTCCTTTTTCCCAGAAACCAAGATGCCACAAATAGCAACTTTCATTGACAACAGTGTAACACATTACCAAAAATGCTTCCTTTTAACTTCAGTGAAGTGGTCAGCAGCAAGAAAAGTGGTCTCAAGCTACCTGATGAGATACTGTTTAACTGAATTCTTCTCAAGCCCCAAAACTCTGCTACCTGAGCTGTGTTTACATCCCAGAAGAGTAGCAAAAAGCTACTTTGCTTTAGGCTCTGGGGAAATGGGAAGCAGCCTCATGGAGCATTTCATACAGGGAAGGGGAACAAGGCAGAAGGCCTACGTTTTCATCGCAATTCAGCTCTCGTTCCAAAATTGTTCAAGTATTGTCTCCCCACATTCCAGACCTTGGATAGATTTGGTTTTATCACAGATACACTCAAAATCTCTTGTTTGAAATGTAATTTTATGTATAAGCATTCATGAATTTTGTGGAGTTCGGAGAGCAACAAACTATCAAGTTACATTGCTTTCATCCCTACTTTTCTTAGCTGTTGACCCACATACAGCCTAAAGATCCCTTTTCAACCCTCATATCAGTAGCAATTGTTTTTAAGTATTTCTTGCAAGTGTTCTCTACCAATATAAGACATTCAGAAGAGCCCTACAAATTAAGGACCAGTGCAAGAGCAGTAGAACAGTTTCCTGTGTCAGGTCTGAAATAACCAATTAGGAAAAAAAAGAGCAGTGTTCTGAGGTATTGTTCTTCTGCATATATTACATACTCCAGCCTCAGATAAACCCATTGTTCTAAAATTCAGATGCATAGTCCCAAAGGACAATACCATAACCTCACCATTTAGAGTCAAAGCTATAAAACGTTATTTCTCACATCAAGTATCATCTAATCAAAGTGTGGGCTGCTTCATTCGGTTTCTAAATGACTTGATACTCTAAAAACTTGTCCTGTTTTTTAAATAATTTCCTATTTATAGACTTGTTTTAAAAGGGGGTACCACAGCAAGTATAAAGAAAAAAATATGTTTAGTATATACTAAATGCAATCTTCGCATATTATTTTGGAATGTAACTCTTCTGAAGACTACTACCAAAGTGAATTAGGCAAACACAACTGTGTAGTTACTTCAGAACAGCTGCAGAACAAGGGGGAGACAAAACACCCCTATTGCTTTTACAGTTCCAGAGAACCGGTGAACTGTGGATGCCTGATAAAGTACTGGAAATACGCCACGGCCCAAACTGCAATACAAACGTAGAAAAATTGCTGATGGGCCCTGATGCGACAAAATCACACTCCACACTTTGGAGAGTTGCAAGAGCAAGGTGGTAAAGCACTTCTTGCTAGTGAGGTAGGGAAGAAAAACAAGCCAGGCAGAATAAAGGAAAGTCCTTTTTATAGTCACTTGAACACCGTTTTTATATTCAAGTCGTCTTAACCTAACAAAAAAAAACAACCAACCCAAATTAAACAGAACTCAATTGGGTTCCACAACGGACTTACTAAATGTCTTGTTTAATCTACATTACAACTATTTACTACCAATGTATAATTGCTGGTAACTAGTCAAATCCCCTCAGCTACTAAGCTGGTATTAGGCAAGAGGCTGCACACAAAATTAAGCAGCTTTTGTGCAGTTCTAAAAGACAGCCGTGATCAAGAAAACAACTTGCTCATTTTCTTTTCTAATGGCCTCAGTCTTCCAGAAGCGGTTTGGGTTCTCAATGAAGTCTGTCAGAACTGTGACAATTTGCAACAGAAACTTGCAAATATTTTGTGCATCTTCAATTTGCATACTGAAACTAGGAACAGATACTGTTTATGTTGAGAATCAGTCAAATGTGAACTTGCAAACTGTTGTGAGCACCAAAAAAAGTGATCATTAATTTCTAATAGCAGCATATTGATCATATTTGAGAAGTAATTCTTTGTTGAAGGTCTATTACATTTTTAATCTCATGATATGTAATTGAGGTGTCTTCCGTTAAGAACACCCAGAAGAGTTTAGTATTTGATTTTATTAATTCTGTAATGTTATCACCCAGAACAAGAATATGAAAAAACTGGCAACTCAGTAAATTACGTATTTTGAGGCTAATCCAAGGCCCTATGAAAGCTTTCTGCTTCCACTGCCTGGTATTAACCTGGGACTTCTTTTGGCACACGTGTATCCCCATCTCACACTGAAAATATTTTGTCTTTGGAAAGCAACAGTAACTTTGTTCATTAAACAAGGCTTGAGTCAAAACAGACCAACACCTTCTGTTAATATTTTTGTGCTCTCCACCATATTGCTCTTTGAAGGTAAAGAGGAGTGAAATGGTCCTCTCACTTATTGGGACATTATCTCTAACATAGCTATATGCAAACATAACTTACCATTTTAAAACAAATTTTTTTATATTAAAAATTCAGAAAGAACACAGGCATCTTGCCTCTATCATACTGTGATACAGAGTTTTTAGTCAAATAAGATCAAACTAGACAAGGAATAGAACAAGAGACTTAAGAGGTGCAATTGGGTACTACAGAAACCTTCATGAACTGAGAATAAGTACAGCAACCCTCACAATAAACCAGGACTTCCAAAAAAGCACACAGGGACACCATCTTCTCTTTAAACGGTTCACATAAAATGCATTCCAAAGCCCTGATCACTAGCAGTTCCTACAAACAGGACATGCTCTATACTAGCCGAAGCATTAACCTCCACGTTCAGGCAGAAGTCAGCTTCAGCAAGGACATCTTGCATACTGTAAATTCTTCTCAATTTCAACTAAGATACACACCTCATCCTAAACTGACATGCAATATTTTTATCACAGTCTTCATCAGAAATGTAGTACATTCTACAGTCTGGATCTGGAAGCGTTGCAATTTTATCACAGAACAGGAAGGGGCTTAATAAATAAGATGGAACTGACTGTGCTAGGTATTACTTTTATATCCATTTGTCCTGTGTGTAAAAAAAAAAAAAAATGCAATCCTGAAATCTCAGTAGTACTTATTTTTTCCTATTTTCACTCTTTTTTCAAAAGATCTCTGAATAAAGATACACTGAAAGTCTGAAGTTTCACTAATAGCATTTAAAGACGGACAACCTCAGACCAATCTCAAGTTATTTTTAGAAGTAACCTCTTTTTAAGGTAAGCAAGCAGCATCTTAGTTGTTAACTTTCAGCTTAAAAAGCAGAAAAAATAAAAGCACTCTAAAATATATGAAAACCAATTTCTACATGGAGGGAGGATTGGGAGGGCTTTGAGAGCAAACATGGCAATTTAAGACTCCTAAGGCATGTGCCACCATGGTAATCTGGAAGATTATCACAATGGCAACTTACACTACTTTCACTTAAAAAAAAAAAAATGTTGACAGCTAAGCAGGGATTAAAATACATTCCTGTCAACTTTAAATCACAACTGAATCTCTTTGGGGTTGTTTGTCTTGAAATTCAACCTGCAATTTTCTTTTGACCTATGCTTAATCAGTATGTTCCTTCAAAGACCAAAAGATCCTCTGGGTCTTAAAAAGACAAGATTCATTGTCAGCAAGGTTTTACTAGCACGAAACCGCTCGCTAGGCATCGCTGAACATGCCACAGAGAAAGAACAAGTTCATAGCAGAGAACAACCAATGCATGATCCCACAAAGCAGAAAATGGTTATAACCAGTTGACAGAGAACTTCCTTGAATGTTCTTACCACGCTCAGAATACAGATTTTGATGAAATGGATATGTTCCATCTCCAAAATGACAACCCACTTCAATTCAAGTTCAGCTGAACATTCAAATAGACATACTGGGTCACAATTACGGATCCAGTATTCTGTCTGAACGTGGACAGTGTGAAGCATTTAAGAAACAGAATAGGAGAGGAATGGCAGAGGGGAACCAGATGACAACCTGAACAAACAGAGTTATAAAATGACCGAAAGTAATTTGATCAGACAGTAAATCCATCAGCACGGGAACCTCAAAACATTACTGATGGGATCTACCTCACACTAGCAGGCATTCAAAAAATTAAAAGCGCACGTGGTCCAGAAGTACCAGAACAGCACACAGCAGGAATGTTTAAGAGCTGTACAGTACAGGCTCCTTTCACAGAGGTACAGGAATTTAGTCCCATCACATCTTAATCGAACCCACCTACTGCAGATTTTTCTTACCTAAAACATTTAAATGTCTAATAGTAAAAACACCACAAAGACAGACAAACACCACTTCGAGAACACATTTAGGTAATCTGGCACAGTATCGTGAATCTTGTATCAACAATGTATGTACTTGCAGCAGTAAGAAAGGTTTATGTACATATAGGTCCCTTCCCCAAAACACACCCTGCTCCTCCCTCCCATTTTCTACCCATACAGTAACAAAACCATACCTGGATCTTTTCGCCCTGGTTTTTCAAAGCGTCTGTCTCCCCTAGAAAGGCAGAATAGAAGTTTCAAATAAGGTTTTGGAACTACTCCACTCATTTTAGGTATGGCTGGGTTTGTTTTGGTTTTGGGGTTTTTTTTGGGTGGTTTTTTGTGGTTTGTTTTTTTTTTTTAAGTTAGTAAGGGGTTTTTTTAAAAAAAGCTTGATGGACAGTATCTTTAAAGGTCCAAGTGATGACTGAAATTTTCAGGAACACTGATACACACACAGCCCCTGGCAACTAGGTATGTTTTGAAACGTGACCCTAAGTACTGTCAACGTTGAAACTAAAATTGAAGGGACTTCTTTAGCCATCCATATTTTCACCCATCATTTCCACTGCAACTGCCATAATTTATATTCTCTTAAAGTAGTTCCTTCTTCCTAGGAACTCAACAGAAAAATTCTTTGCAAAAATGCTCTTTTACTTACTCCTGAGTTTCTAGAAACCTTACTGCATTTGCTCCATCTTAGAAATTCAGACACTCCACTCAGATACACCTAATCACTTTTCCTAAAGTTTTTATGAAGTCAAAAAGGCACAAATGGAAGCTGAGCAGGTGCATGTAAAAAACTTTAAGGGCTAGAGTTCTGTTACCTTTCCTCCCAACTCTGTGATCTGTGCATTTCCCTGCCCCCTCCTCGCCCAAATCCACCCTCCACTTCATCAAAACTTCTTTGGTAGAAACCGCTTTCTCCTCGGCCTCTGCCTGAAAAGACAAAAAACACAAGTGTTTGTATAAATAATAGTAGAAATTGAAAGAATCAGGTAGGTTTCCCTTTCCTGGTGTCCCTGTGAACTAATCTTGCAGTCTTAAGCCCCAGTGAAATTATCTGGGGCAAAGGGAAAAAAGAATGAAGGCTGAAGAAAGAGTCTTGTGAAAAAATTCTTATCAAGAAGCACAAGATCAGACAGGACAGGCAAACAATTCTGAAGTAAATACTGTGCAGAAAAACACAGAAAACAGATACTTACCCAACAGAAATTACCAAACAAGGATGCACTGCTCACACAACATCCACACAGTAAATGTGTACTTTACACTCACAAAAATCAGATTGCTTTTAACAGTGGAATTCAGTATAATGGTACTGCACTGCAGATGGACTCATAATTACTGCTGGCAAGATTAATGAAGGAGAAGGAAGATTCACCACTGTTAAGTTGTAGTGATACCCAGCAGAAATCTCCCTCAGCAGCAGTGGGGAGAAGAGAAGGATCACAGGATGGATATAGGCAAGACAGCAGGAAGAACCCCAAAGCTACAGAATAAAAAATTATCCTCCTCACTTTTCCAAGAAATGATTCGCTGTAGGTAGCTACCAAGTATCAAGTCTCAAGCCTTAAAAAGTTACAGATGCATCCTCAAGTAACACATCTTGAAGCTTATCTTCAGTGTTTGGGTAGGCGTGGTGCGTTTGGTTAAAAAAAAAAAAACAAACCCGAAAAACCAACCTCACAACAGAAAAACACCACCCACGCACATCCCCAAACGTTCAAGATAGCTTCCAGCACTGGTTAGATTAATAGCTGGGGTGAAGTTTCCATATCTACAAAAGATAAACACTGCTTCACAAAGTGCTGCAGCAGAAGAAATGGAAGGTTTTTTTTATCAGCTAACTTACCATTTCAAGGATCTCATGGAAAGATGACGAACAAGTGAAACACATCGATCAACTGGTTGTCAGGATAATTCTTTTCCTACATACACATGCAGTCTCTACAGTCAAGTCCAAGAACCTAAAAAGCACCTGATAAATGAATTCTTGGCTGTGAAACTTTTACAAAACTCAGTCCTTCCATATTTCTCTCTTCCTAGCTTTGAGAGAACACCTCAAAGGATGAGGTGTGAACTTGGCCAGGGATCCAGAGAAATAAGACAGAATGACCAAATGAAACAGCAAATAAACATGTTGAGAATGGACTCCAGCCTCTGTAGCCTTCTGAAGAAAGTAATGGTAACAAGCCTCTACATCCAAAATCTAAAGACCCCTGGATGCATCAGGGAATTGTACCACATTTCAGTGTCTTACGAAGAGAGGCTCTAAAAAACAGAAGTAATCAAGGCAGTTGCAATAGTTTCTCTACCATTCTATACCAAAGCTCTTGCCCCAAAAAAAGAGTTGCTTTCCAGGTAGAGAAAAAGAAAAGTGATCCTCAGATGATCCAGTCAGCCTCCTCAAATACTGATTTTATATCAGGTAGTTCAGGTTGCAGGGTGTATAAAGGAAGCCACAAAGTCAGTGTCTGTACAGTTTCTCCTTCTGCTTCAGGAATGGAATTTAAACATCCTCTTTGGCCAAAACTGTCCCGTTTCTAGCACCAGCAAAACAGTTCAGTGGCCGATCTCCCTGTCACAGAGATGCAGACTTCATTACCAGAGTTTTGGGGATGCTTAAGTTTGAAGGAGGCTGGACCAACTCTTACAAGACAAATAACAGATTTACTGAACACGGAGACCACATCTGGTTCAGGAAATACACTGAGCTGCAAAGGTCTGGAAGCTGAGCATATATATGATGTTTCTTCACCTTTATATTTTTACACAGCCCTTTTTCTCTTGCCAAAGTGTCATCTTTTGGCTGTTGCCAGAGACAGAGCATTGAGTTAAACGAGCCCTTGGCTGATTCAGTGTAGCTGTTCTTACAAACTCAGGTGGAGACAAAGGAGTCAACTAAGCACTTAAAGCAAGAGGAGAGATTAGTATCAGACATGTGACTGGAATAGAAACCTTTGCTATGGCAAGTCTGATACTACCAGGTTGACCATAGCCACAAGCGCAAAGTAAGCTGCAAAGGCAAGAAACAGTGAAGATGTAATACAACATCAGAAGGAGCACAACGTTTATTCAGTCAAGGCATTAAGAGTCCCCTAAGATCCTGGAAAAGGTCTTCAAGATGTTATTTTTCATAACTAAAGCCCAGAAAGGTTTAAGCATCTCACGCAATGACAATCTTTGCCTAGTTCTTCACTACATGAAAGCTCCCTTCCGTCCTCTCACAGGAGATAATAAAGCAAAAGCAGTCCACTAGAGAAAGCCACAGGCAGGCACAGTCAAACACAACGAAGGCACTGACTCATTTCATGTCTGCGGTAGCAGAGGTGGAACGTTGCATACGCTTTTCCAACAACAACAACCAGTTGTCCTTCTCTGGTTTGTACAGTGAGTGGCAGCTGCCTTTGCAGGGCTCCCCTTGCAGTGTGAGCAAGCATGAACGCACGCTGATTGCCGACAGCAGACACAACTAGCAAAGCCAGAGGGCTGCTGATATGGGAGATTTCATCAGCAAATAAAACAAATGTCCTGTATAAGGGGAAGAACAGAATCAGTTGTTTTAACAGCAGCATGGCTTATGGCAGCTTTAAAGTATGTGAACCAGCTGCCTGAGAAACCTCTCTCCACTTACTCCCCCCTGTGTCACGGTTCATCAGTATTTCAGATGTGCTCAGCCACCGAAATAGTCTGAATTAAAAGATAACCTTGCAAAAGGTTCAAACAAATGATCGCACCAATTCAGTTCAAGGTTGCCTGTGGGACCACAGTAGTCAACCCTCAGATGTACTGATATCACCGAGTACCGGACAGGACCTATTTAAGCCACCTTTACCTTGGTTGTGTTGCCACCCTCTTTCACCGCATTCTACAAAGCGCACCATCCAGATGGAGCAACAGAATGTGCCCATTCAACAGTACCCAGCAGAACATGCAGTACACATGTAACTCCAGCGGAAACCAGGCAGACAACTGCGTGAGAAGCATGCTGCATTAAAACAGATCCTACCAAGCTACAGAAGATAAGTAGCTAGTTAAGGAAAACCATGGTGTACAAAGTCAGTTATTTACCAAGTACTAGGCAGATGAGCCTGACCTGAAAGTGCACACTAGGACACAGCTAATACTGACAGCAGAATACATGAAAAATGCTTGCAGAGAGGATAAAACTGCACATACAAGCACACCATTTGCCATTCTGTTTCTGTACTACTTGGCTTTTTTTGTGACTAACGTACCTAGAATGACATGCTTATTTTAAACAGAATGCTACTTCTGAATGTGTCTGGCACATGAAGAGCAGACTTTGTGTGTGTAGATGCTGCACAAACTACTGAGTGCAAAGTCAACAGATGTCAATAAACCCTTCAATTTAAGAACTGACTGGAGCAGCCGTGTCATTTGTATTTTAGTAATTCCTTAAAAGCCTCAGAATGAGGACCTCAATCCACTGGATACTGTAATCGTAACAGCCACAAGTCTCTAACCTGAAAAACAAGTCTGAAATTAGGTAAAAAATACAAGAGACAAGCAAGAGGACAAGAAGCAGCACACACAGTCATTCTGTCATTAGAAAAACACCCAACACAAAGAAATAAAATTATAGCGTGACTGGAGTTCAGGATCTATGATCACAGCCACAATACTGTGTGGGAAGAGCAGGATGACTGTAGTTCAACTGCTGCTGGTTAGGAATGGGAACTTTCCAATTTCACACCATTTATACACTTTCCAACAGCAGCAGAGAGATCACAAAGGGGAAAGAGGGTGGGAGGGGAAAGAGGTCTAATGAGAAGCAAAGTATCCTTCATAAGGGTCTGAACCAAAAAGGAGAACAGCTACAAAACAAGGTGTCTGTAAGCTTACAGCCCATTCCAGGGACTATTTAAATTTCTCCTCTCTGAGGCTCTTATTCATGAATGTTGACATTCCAGTCCCGACAGCACAAAGCACAGGGCTTAACTGCACACCACAGGGAGCTCCCAGGAAAACAAGTCAATTAGAAAAAAGGTCACGTGCAAGTACTTAGTTTCTTTAGAGAATACAACTTCAGAACTAAATTGAATGTTTTTGGACTTACATCTCCACACAAGACACATACAGTATTAGTGATAGCAGTTGCACACTGCAAATGGTTTAACAGTAACACCAAGCTGCATTTCAGTACATGGTCCTAAAAATTTTAAACAAAAATCAAAGCAACTTCCACACAGTAATCACTTTCACATCACCTAAACAATCATTCTCAGTAAGGACACTACAGAGAAAATATTTACTGTTATGTTGTAGTTTTCAATACTGATAAGGGAAGTCACATTTAGAGTTCTAATAACTTTCCTTTCCCAGCAGTTCATCCATCCTTCCCCTTACCAATCTGTCAGATTCCCTCTCACACTCCCAAATGCTGGAAAAAATTCTGTGATTTGTGACTCAGTGAGGGATCTTATTAAGAAGTCTAATCATATATGCAAATTCTCCCCTGAAGTTACTGTTGTGCAAGTCACTTCAAGACAGTAACCTTGCTTTGGTAAAGCTGAAGCTGGCATTCCATCAACAGCAGCTTTGTTGCATACAATGATGTAAAGTTCATGAAAAACAAGAGATAACCTTTTGAACCCAGGCAATTTTGCAATGCAATAAAGAAAAGTGTTTTCCAACTGTTAAGTGAAGCAGTTCAGCTAGTGAACAAACTAAATTCCAAGTCCTTTTCACTGTAACTTGAAAAAACAGAACTGCATTTAGAGCTTGCCCCTTGCAAGCAACATGTTAGTTTTGTAAGGTAGATGTCAACAGCCCTACATTGAGCTTTTCATAAATAACACTATTAGAAACAAAGACCTTAATTACAAGAAAATTGCATGTATAATTATGAAAAAAACATACAATTTTGTCCTGGCAGAAGCCCTAATTTGTTTGCCGAGATACAGAAACTTTGGGAACGCTCATCATGTCTAAAGCCCAAGACTAATTGCTCATGGAAAGGAAAGGGGAAAAGTTGAAGCAGCAACCAGGATCAGTGGCAGAGGGAAAGCTCAGCAATTTACAATTTCAAACTGTATGAAGAACGAAAAGTGAACAGGGTAAGGTGGAGAAATGTGTCCTTTACAGCTGAGCAGAAGAATGACAGAGTAGGTGAACAAGCACAGCACATTCATACAAATTAAAACATCAAGTAAGGATGAAAACAAAAATAAGTGAAAAGATTAATTTTGCAACGAAGTTCTTGAGCTAGTATTTCTTAAGGTATCTTAAAAATGAAGTATGAGAATCAGGAATATATGCAGTAGAAGCTTTCAGTCTTAATACTGCATGAATTTTAAGAACTGTCCACTAAAATGTAATGACTTACTGAATTAGAAGCCATGTTCTGCCACGTTTAACTCTATGACCTCGCTGAATCTAGTGGGGCAACTAAAAAGCAACCCACTTCTCACTGTAGAAGGATGACATTCGTTGTTAATGGTACAGCAACAAAAGAAAGGAAAAACTTGACAAAAGAAAGCAAAATAAAGGGTTTGGCAAATTAGAAATGGACAAGGTATCTTGATATCTTGGGGAGATCTAATCGCAGCCTTCTAATACCTCAAGGGGGCCTACAGGAAAGCTGGAAAGGGGCTGGTTATTAGGGAGTGCAGCGACAGGACAAGAGGGAATGGGTTTAAACTACAAAAGGGGGGATTTGGATTCAACATTAGGAAGAAATTCTTTACTGTGAGGCTGGTTAGGGCCTGGCACAGGGTGCCCAGAGAAGCTGTGGCTGCCCCTGGATACCTACCAGTGTTCAAGGACAGGCCAGATGGGGCTTTGGGCAATCTGGGGTAGTGTAGGGTCTCCCTGCCCATTGGGAGTTGGAACTAGATGATCCTTGTGGTCCCTTCTAACCCAAACCATTCTATGATTCTATATTGAAACTAAGTCCTATTCTATATTGGAAACTAAGACCATACTAGTGGTCATTATGATCTCAAATCACCAAATTTTAATTAAGCAGCATTCATTTCATTTGCAGAATTAAGCCTTAACGCATCTAAAAAGAACTAAGACGTATTCTTAGCAAAAGTGAAACATGGATGGTAGCAATGCAATTAAAAGCATACAGCAAAAAAGGGACAGCTTTCAAACATACAACAGAAACATAATAAGGTATATAGAAGTCACCCCACATCTATATATGTGCACAGACTTCTTTTTTTAATTAAAACCCCTGAGCTTTGGGCAAATACAATGATAAATAAGGGGAAGTGACAGGGAAATCCAGGGATTGCCTTGTAAAAGGTTAAATGTATACACCCTAGCTGGGAAGCAACCACAAGAGGACAGATGACAATCAACAAATATCTGAAAGGGGAAAGGCAAGAAGAAAGAAGGATTAAGGAACAAGAAAACAAATTAAGTCAGAGCAGAATTCTGGTCAAGCATTTAATTTCTGAAGATGTTATTGAAAATATCACCAGTTAAGGACATTTAGAATTATTCTAGAAAGGACTGTAAGAGAAACCTCACCTAAGCATCGGCAAAGACAGAAGTTACATGATTAATTACTCCTGGTATTTCCAAGTTATTAGCTTCTTAGTATTCTACATGTAACCCATCATATTTATACATAAACCCTTCAAAATAGTGTTCACAGCAGTATATACGTTGAAAGAGAGCTGTTAAGATAAATTCTGGATTTAACAATTTGTTTTCAATCTAGCGATGCAGCTTGAAGATATTTTCTCAAATCATTTGCAAATGTTTGAAGTGATCCAGGACGAGACTCCACCTATAGCGACGCATTAAAATTGGTAAGATTCAAATTTCTTCCAAATTACATTATATCTTTCCATTAACCTTCTCCTGTTTATTTTCAGGATGTTAATAAAAAAAAAGACTTTTCAGAACACTGAATACCACCTACTACAATCTTAATGTTTTAAATACACTTGTGGATTCTTCTCCACTTTCCCCATGAATTTTACACCTAAAGTTATTTCTAACAATTCTGAACCAAACAATTTCCCATTCCACCTCAAAACTACCTTTCGCTTTTACTGTCAGATTGGTGGGCATGGAAAAAGGCACTTAACACAGGTACCAGATGTGCACTAAGGTGTGCAGAACAATCACTAAACACAATATTCATTCTCTAACATCACCTTATTAGAAAGGTTTTAAAGCTTTAAGGGAAAAGAAACGGGGCATGAGAAAATCTGGCTATAGCCAAGCTCCATCTAACATCTTTTAGAAGCTTCATTCATTGTGGCACATCCCACTAACTGCTCACCTCGACCTCTAGAGGAACTTCGACCTCGAGGAGCCCCTGCCACCGTTCCTCCTCCACGTCCCGTCAACCGCAGGACAGCAGCACTGTTTACAGACATTGAGAAATTTCTCTGCAAAGAAGAAAGAGCCAAGGTGAGATTCTGTTACAAAAAATAAAACCAGAAACACTTGTCATTAACCTAAATTTAGCTTTATACCAGCTTTACTCTCCTTATGCTCATCACAAATTCTCTACAACACTACCAAAGAAAAGGATTCCTTGGACACATGAGTAGCTTAAGCCGTCTGTAAAAGGGTCTTGGTCAATTTTAATGCTTCCAAGTTACTTACCAGAAATTTCTATGCTCTAAATGTGGCAGGTGAGCACCTTCTCCTTTATCAGATGATTTCAGCACAGAAGTGATTAGAACATCAGCAGCTTTAAACACAGTCATTCAGTTGCAAAAAAAGATTGGCACCTGTCTATACCTGACACCATTAATTAATACCAATTCTAAACTGACTACTTAAGCAAAGCAGGAACATGTAAAGAGCAACAGAGCTTGAATAAAATTCTATTTACCAATCTTATTTGCAGAAATAAGTGGGTTTTTTCCCTCTAAATGCATCATAGGAGTAACATGCTCTGGGGAGAACTAAGTTTATTTAACACTCCTAAAATTTAAATGATACTCATTAAAATGAGACAAACACCAGTAAAATTCAACTTTATTTTGGTGTGAAATAAATGCTAAAGAAAAAGCTATTTAAATAAATTATGGATAACTCTAAGTAACTCTGGCCCCATTCTCTAAGCACAAATAGTTGGAAAACGAGGCTAAAGAATTCAGGAGCATGTTCACAAACATTAACGAGTAAACCTAACTCACATATACTTTCTGAATGCACGTTTTAAATAATTAGAATGCAAAGGACCCCAAACAGTGTTATACCAGGCTTCTTGACAGGAACTTAAAGGAGGCAAATTGCTTATGTGAATGCATCTGAATTACTATGACTTTGAAGGTCTTCAGAGAACAATGAGACAAGCAATTGCATACTGTTTAAAATCTAAATGGCTAACAAAGCCAACACAGCTGAAGGAATTTTAGCCCATTTCAGAAACAAGCCTAACTGCTTGGTATGTTCTTCCTACGAAGTAGATCTTCCTTCAAGAGAGAACTCGTAACCAAGACTTGAGGGGGAAAAGAAATTCTGTCACGCACAGCAAAACAGCAAGGTCAGCCTCCAGTAAATCTGATTCTATTCTCCTAGCTAGCTCTCAACCATTTCAACAGCAAGTCAAAGTTAACCTCCTCCATTTGCCCCTAAGCAAATCTCCACCTTTGCTGCTGTTGATACTTCAGCTTTTTTGTGGAGCAGTGAAACATTTTACTACAGAAACAACTGTAAGCTATTGATCAGATTTACTGTCTTGCAGAAGCAATTCCTTAATATTTGATGCTTTATTTTTCCAATAAAAACAAAATAGTAATCTCACTTCCTTTCCCCATTTTTTTTATTTGATTTGTCTGCCTGAAATCTGAAAATCTCCCTCCCCTCTGTAGAGCTTGCTGCAGTGAAGATGCAATCCCTGCAATGTGCATAGTGATAATAATCCATGTGGTAAGGTCACAATAACAAAAAAGCAAAACACACCTGACTATTCATTAGTATATTACTTCAGTGTCTGTCTTTGATGATGCACACCAAAGAGGAAAGCTGCCCCAAAACAGGGGCTTAATTAATTCTTTAGTAGCAAATGGAAGACGTCCCAAGAAACAGACATCAGAAATATAACCAGTGAGGACACAAGAAGTCTCCATTACATTCAGCAAGAGCTTGAGACTCCCTTACTCCACAAACAGGTAAGACTGAGACAACTGAATTCTTTCTTAAGGCAAATAGGAATAAGGGTGGGGAGGCAAAGGAACACATGCTGCACACTGTCAGCGCTTGGTGGTGGAAACCTCTGTTAAAGCTATCTAGAGAAACCATCTTTTCTTCAAAAGACAGTTCCCTGGAAACAGATCTTAGACAAATCTATGCTGTCATGTAACAAAACTAACTACAAGGTGAATCAGTTGAGCTCCAGGTTGGCTCAGCATCCATATCACCAGGAAGGTGACATTCTATATAAAAAAGGATAAAAAAAGACCAGCAACTCTATCCAAAGTATATCCATGTCCTGTAATAGGGAATACTGTAGCTGTGACTAGTTAAATTCCACAGGACTAAATCTATTTTAGATTAAATTCATATAGCTGACATTGTCTGTCATCCATCTCTAGATAATGCATCTTCAAATCAGCTTGAGACAAGTTCTTCCTGGACATACTACAACTACAACTATAAAGCTATCAGGTGCTTAAGTCTCAGGATTCAGAGCAATTCTTGCTTGCAACCAAGCCTAGAGTGAGCCTGACAGTTTCAGCTTCAGCTGAACAGTACCCTAAAGTACAAGTCTTCTACAGAGTCCCAAATCTCTATCCCTCAAGTTCTGAGAAGATATTACTACCTTCACGATTCACAGAGGAGGCTCAAAGGTATTCTAAACTCTATCAACCTTAGGTGAAAGAGCTTTCCTGCACCATGAGTAGCAGCAAAACCATTCATATTCATCTCAAGATCACTTCAGAACATGGTTCTTGATGATGGACAATGTCATGGGAAACAAACACCAGGAATTCTGGTAGCTTAAATAATGCCATTCTCTTGATATCTCAAATCAGTCATGAAAGGGGGAAGAAAAAAAAAAGAGAGAGATCTTCAGATAAGAAAAACCAGATAGTTCACATCCTCTGGGTCCCCAGAAAGCATTAAAGCAAAGACTTTCTTAAAAAGGGAATTCTTTAAGATTTTGGTGGAGATTGCAGGGACCTGTTAAACCAACCATGAAGACTCCTGTGATTACAGGTGAAAAGAAGCAAGAAAAATAAACCCTGTGACACAGTGCACACCAACTCCTCAGAAGTTTTCAAGACTGATGGAACACTGGGCACTGCAGCAGAGGACCCTGAAACTCAGCAGCACTCTTTACCATCTCATCTGTACCAAGAGGCTACTCAGCATGTTTTCAATACCATAGCCTTAAACTCATATTGTTCGTCTTGGAGAGTATCTTGACAATCACCAGAAGTCAACGTCCCCTTTAACCGTAAAAGGCTTGTAGTTTATTCTCTGAAGGACTCCACTAGGCATCAGCAAAAAAAATATGTTCAAAGGTATTTAACACCAAGGTTCAATATTTTGGTGTGCTACTGTATGTCTGGCTGACCATTTCCTGGGCTTGCTGCCTGAATCCCTCCTGTTCTCACTGGAAAATGGGAGCTGGGCTAAGATTTCCCATAAAAGCATATTCTCAGTCTCAGTTGCCTTTTAAGGCTAACTATGACACAAAGTGCCTACAGTGTCTTCATGTGAACTTCAATATTATTACTGATTAAAAGCTAAACTATTAGCATCTTATGTCAAAGGACAGCATCCTAAAGACACACAAAATATGAATCAACTCTGAAGAGGAAGGAATTCCAGAACAGGTGAAGAGGGTATGCCACAATACCCAGGCACAAAAAGACGATGAAAAATTCAAGAATACAATAACAGGGGGCAAAAGAGGATGCCTTGAAGTATTAAGCTAACACTCCCCACCCCCACAAAAATCAAATTACACTCAAGTCAGTGAAAAGACTCAGCTTTCTATTAGAAAAGAAAAAAATCTAACCGCAGTACTCTGAAGTACGAAAAGTGCTAAGAAGCATGACAAACCAGAGAGCTACAACAAAATCACAAGTTCTGACAGCCATAAAGGAGGAATCAATTCAGAGTCAAAAAAGTCAGAGGCATTTATCCAGAGGGGGGGTGGACAGTTTTCTCTGCTAGGAATTGAATTTAAAGTAAGGGCTTTCACAATATTCAGATCAGACACCCTTGAAATGGAATCTTTGTGGCATACCTGTTCTCACTCTTACCTTGTTCACCAACTAATTATATACCTATAGGGACCAAACAAGGAAATAATCAAGCAACTGCTTACATACAAAGTAGTTAATTGTATCGCACCTTCCTAAGAAATGTTAGCAGTCAAAAAACTTCAGCACTTCTCCAAAAAACACAAAACTGAAGTTACAGAACTTCAACACTTCTATTACAGAGAAGGTGGTCCAAAAACTGCAGAAAGATTCACTGATCTGAAAATGCTGTGTATTTAAAAAATAGGTAGTACTTCCCAGATGATGATTCTGGATTTGACAAGTTTACTACCTCAGCAGAACACTGTATGAAAAATATTAGGTCAAATTTAAGATAATAATTTCATATGAATCAAATTTAAACTTTATGCTAACACTATATGTTTTCATAATTTCTCTCCCTGAAATCTAATAATCGTAAATTTTATGTTTTTAACGGAGGCATACTGTTTATTTTGCTGTTACACTAATGACAATCTAAAGATATAAAAAGAAAAAAAGAAGGATACAAACCTGTTCTTCTTCTGTAAAAGGTACAAGTGCCAGTGGTGGCAGGGGCTCCTCTTGTAAAATAGGCAGAAACTCCTTATCCAGAAGGTCTGAAGGTATCTGTACGAAAGGAAAACAGAATACAAATATACCCACGTATTTCCGTTTCAGGGATGATGCCACATACTTTGATTTACAAAAAAAAAATTATCTTGCTAACTCTGTCTCCATTTAGCCAGTACAGCAGTACTTTCAACAACATTTACTGGGGTGGGTGTAACTCCACTGCAAATTTATGTCCCCCAGGAAAAAAAAAAAAAATATAGACAAAACATCCAAAGCATCCATCATCCACAACTGTAATACGTAAAGTATCATGATGATACACCTCAGAATTCAAACTTCCACAACACTGCAGCTCAAATCTGAACCAAGTGAAATTTCACCTAGTAAATTAAAAATGTTTTGCTTTAACTTCAATGCACTTTTAAAACTAGATTTTTATTTATATATTAATAAAACTACCACATATTTGCTTGTATCAGGGATGGAGTGGCCAGCAGGAGCAGGGCAGTGACCGTCCCCCTGCACTGGGCTCTGGGGGGGGCCGCACCTCAAGGTCAGTTCTGGGCCCCTCAGCACCAGGAGGACATGGAGGGGCTGGAGCGTGTCCAGAGAAGGGCAGCGGGTGGGGAAGGGGCTGGAGCACCAGACTGATGGGGGCGGTTGAGGGACCTGGGGGGGTTCAGTCCAGAGAAGAGGAGGCTGAGGGGAGACCTCATTGTGCTCTACAACTCCCTGACAGGAGGGGTGGGGAGGTGGGGGGTTGGTCTCTTTTCCCAAGCAACTAGCAACAAGACTAGAGGAAATGGCTTCAAGTTAAGTCAGGGGACTAACTTCCTAGATTGGATATCAGGAAAAATTTCTTCACCGGAAGAGGCCTTGGAACAGGCTGCCCAGGGAGGTGGTGGAGTCACCGTCCCTGGAGGTGTTCAAAAAGCGTGTCGCCGTGGCACTTCAGGACATGGTTTAGCAGACATAGTGGTGGTGGGTTGATGGTTGGACTTGGTTATCTTAGAGGTCTTTTCCAACCTCAAAGATCCTATGATTTTATGATATGTAGCACAGAGATTGTATTTGATTTAAAGTCAGCATTTCCAGTTTACAACAAACAAGGAAAGTAAAACCAAAAAAAAAAGTAAAGTGAAATGACATGTATGGGGTTTTTTATAGAGAACACTGATGGTTCAAATAAAAACACATTTTTTAACACTAATATTTAATCAGTCCATCGTCAGATGGAAGCTCCATCAGCAGACATGACCTTGAGTATGTGGACAAGAAGCTGCAACTACAGCCAAGTCAGCTCTAATTATGCCAAAAGAGAACGGCTTCAAAAATATCTAGTTCACCATACAAGACAAAGACTTCTCTCAATTTTAATTGAAGCAAAGCAATCTAGGGTTTTTTTTTTTCATTTGGGTATATGCTAGCTGAAGTCTTCCCGCTTTCAATCAGAATATCTTTAAACCAGAGATGCAACTTTGCCTAATGTTCAGGCAGCAAAGACTGAAGATGACACAGTGAAAAAGGAGTAGGATACAAGATATAGCTTTAAAACATCACACCTAGTAGTTGAATAGAAACTGTGCGAAGAGCCTTCTCAGTCTCAATAATTAGAATTACTCGACACCACGGAAACAGGTGTATATCAGAAGCAAGACATACTCTAATAATAACGCCCTTCTGGAAGGGCAGGGAGAAAATATTCTTTTGGACCTTTCATAACCAAAGAGCTTCCTGTAACAGGGGTATTAAAAGGTTGTTCTGAATCAGTCACAAGTGTAGAAGTCTTAGCATCATCTGATAAACCATACACAAAAAACCAATGACCTCTCACAGGCTGACTTATCCAAGCATAACATCAAGATTTAAATCGCATCTTTTCAAAGTAGAGCAGGATAATTCTGCATGTTAAAGCACGGCTTTAAGCTATAACACACTTAACAGCTTTAGAAAAACCTTTGACATTCAATGCCCTTGAATCCATGTAAAAGCAATACAGGGTTTCCCAGCACCGTACAAAAATGTCAGCAGTCATGGCAAGGTAAGAACACGGAGGTATGTCTGCACATGTATATGCAAAGGTAAAGACACAGCCTGACAGTTTCCTGCAGTGCCTCCCTGACTCGAGGTTAAGGCTCTCAGAGGGATTCAGACTTCCAAGTCACTATGTGCCAGCTGCAGCAATAAACCAACCTCTGTCACCATCTACAGCAAAACCTAATGTTTACAAATGCAGAATGTATGACTCACTTCCCTGAAACGCTGTCTCAAATGCGACTTTTGTATCACTGAGAACCTTTATTTGAAATTAAACCAGACAGAAGTTCTTGATTTCCTACACTGCTTTTTTGCATTATATGTGCTACAGTATTTGTGTCGAGTCCCAGAGAAATAAACTACCTGAGGACTGCTCTCATTGGGCTGGTTACCTGCTACAGTGAAATGCCTTAAGTCAGGATAAATGCAGAGCTCTTGCCTTTTTCGATGATCTGTTAATATGATTTATTGCCTGACTTTCAAGCTGAATCAAATAACTATTTTACACTGTATTAAATAAGATTCTACTAGGGCAAGCAAATTTGCATAGCTGCAAGGAGACCTTAACCCTCAGATTTCTCTGGCAGTGGGACTGAATACAGCAATCAGGGTTTTTTTGCTCTCCAGGAGTACAGAAAGTTGCCCCTGAAGTGGCAAAAAGAATCAAACATAATGAATGCAGTAAGAGTAGGATCAAATAAGCACACACAAAAACCCCACAAACCCTTCAGTTCTTTGCCAAAGGATACAACTTCTTTGTCCATAGTCACAAAATACAAATAAATATTCCTAATCACAAGACTGTCATTGGGAATGAACACATCAGACCTTCTTCCTCTTCCTGCTCACCTTATTATCCTTTAGAAAAAGTGCCAACATTTCTTCTCTCCCATAGCGATAGTCTGCTAGTTTGTACTTTGGCAAAGCCGGAGACAAGGGAGGGGATGTCACGCTCCCGCCACTAGACAAAGCTCGCAGCCTAAAATAAAGAACAAAAGCAACGAAAACTGAATTGAGAGGAATGTGTCTTCACCTATGATATAATCCCTCCGCACATTTACAGATTACAAACTAATGAAACACATCCAGTACTGAAAGTAAAAGACATTAACAGTCTAACTTCAAAACTCTAAAACTTAGTGCTTCAGCAAGAATGAATGAGCTTCCCTCATCTTTCCCACAGCCAGGAGAGAGGAAAAAAAACCCCCACGTGAAGATCAAGAAATTCAACTTATTCCCCAGAGAACTCTTATGTTGACTATATAGCAGCCTAGCTACACCCCCTCTAAAGCCTTGACTAAGCTATTTAGACTGGCTGCACAAAATGAAGTTGTAAATCTTCCATAGATATTAATGACAACTTTTTGACAGGAAGAATTCTTACAACACTAGGGATGCTGCGGCAAACCTTAATCAAAGGAAAAAGTTTATTCAGATGTTTCAAAGTTTAACAAACAATATAGGACAGTAAATGTTGCAATGAGATTTCTTCTTGTGTCTCTGGAATCCTACTCCAAATTCCTTTTGCAGAACTTAAAATAAATAGCATTTTTCAGAGAGCACATACAACATTTAGCTTAGTGTCTCAATAAAAAAAGACGCACAAAATATAGCCATGCTTCAGAGACATTTCGAGCAGTAACTTAACTTATGGTAAGACATGTATGCTACTAAGTTTGGTCCCATCCCGCACAGGTAAGCTACTCAACTTCCTTCAGATAACAGCTTACGGTTGCAGAATATTACCACCACTCCAGACGTGGATTGGTCTCATTCTATAGAATCATTTCCTCAGCTACCCAAATATCCTCTATTTTTAAGTTTGAGGCATGTTTAACAAAAGGATGTGTGTCAAGAAACAAAGCCCAGACCATCTTCCTACATTCTCCCTGCTGTGCATTTTGGACACACTAAACAATGGAAACTCTTCTCAAGCCTTCAAAATCGTTGGAAAGGAAGGTGCTCTAAACTAAAACATTGATTCAGAGGCTACCTTTCACCCAATTATTGAAGCATGCTTTGATTTGGTTTATTGTTCTTTAAACGGAAAGGAAAGAGTAATTTGCAAGTCAAATGTTTACCTTCTTTTTTTAGTTTGGTGCCACCCAGTGGCAGTTTCTTTACATACCACTTCAAACAAAAAATGCCTGGGGAGGCATTACTCAAAGGATTAGATGGCTCACTGCAATGTTCAACTCCAATCCAGATGACACTTGACCGAGAGTTTCACTACTAAGTGATACAACAGCATACATGACAGACATGACTATACTGCAACCCAAAAGAATAATTATAAATCTTAGAATTTTATTCCATTATTCCTGTAAAAAAATCTAATAACTCATTGAAGTATAATACAGATTTTCATACATAATCTAATCTGGTTTTTAATCTAAATGGAGACCGAAGTCTCCTCACTATGACACAGCAATCAAGTTACTGTTAAAATATGTGCTTTTCTTAGAGTTGCCTTCCCCCTTCTCTTTTTTTAATATAACTTTGGCTTCCATCCATCAATGAATCTAATCATGTCTGTCTCTTACACTGAAGAGCACTCCAGCATAAGATATCTGCCTGGTGGGTGTATTTATAGGTAGTGATAAAGTCATTCTTTAACCTTCTTTCCATCTAACAAAATAGACTGAGCTCACTCATTGTTTTCCAGGCCACAAATCACGTTTTACTTTTCCTTTGAATACTCTCCAATTTTTGTATATTGTGTATAAAAGTGTGTCAGCAAAAGTGTATATGTTATTCCAGTAATAGTCTTACCATATGCTATGCAGAAAATATATTTCCTATATCCACTCCACACTCCCATTTACACACTTAAGGATCGCATCACTCTTCAGAAACCACACCATCCAGAATTCTTGGTTGTAATTGCAGTCACCAACACTTCAACAAGAAATTGGACCAAATACTGAACAATAATCACACCTGTGCAATTAGTCTTCAGCAAAAGCCAGGGCAATGCACGTCAGACAAGCTGAAAACTAACAGCTGACACAAGATTATACAACATCATGAATTCTCTTTAACACAGGAGCTCATTTTTTCTGATACTTTTCAGTGTGCAAATGCAGGAAGCTATGATATGAAAGGCACATTTTTACGATATTCCATTTAGAATTATTTTTTTTTAATACGGGGAAAAAAGATTGCTTAGCTATAGATTTAAGTCTAGTAAGGAGAGTGTAAGAACTTCCTTATTAATAGTTATCACATGGAAAAAAACAAGTAAGTCTTCTTCACTTTGTGTATACCTCTGAGATCATAAATGTTATTCCTCCCTCAGATACTTGGTAGCAATGTGAATATTATGCATTATCACAACATGAAACACAACTCATTTCATACACAATGGCAATTTACATAGTGAAGACTAATTTTATAATATTGCTTTCAGTCACAGGCCAGGGACTGAGGTGAAGCAGTATGGAACAACAAAGACATTATATTCCATTCAGTCTTATAATCAATTCAGTCTCAGATTACTGAAATTCATAATGGTTGTTTTCAAATTGTAAACAAGGTTCCAGAGTCTCACAAAACAGAAAAAACTCACCATTCAGGCCCAAAGTTAAGTGTCTGAGTTTCTGCTGCCATTTTTTCCTGTTCTATTCCTCTTTTTTAAAAAGTGTGAACCTGAAAAATAAAAATGTTTACTATGAAAACAACTGGATTAACGCAGCCCTTCATAAATTTCTTCACAATACAAAAGCACACCTGGTCATGCAAAGAAGTGAAAAAAATTGACTACACTGAACTTTTTACTTTTTAAGGAATTCATTTCAGCTCTCAAACACAGATTAATTTACTAATATAGTAGTAGCTGCATGAAGATCTCCTCCCTAAATTCATCTTGTAACAGCTCAAACAGGACACTGGATCTGGGTGTCTGAAGAATCAATTTACACAAACAGTCCCTTTTCAAATCAGTGATTACCACAAGACAACCAAACACTGAGAATTTGATGCATAATCCTCTTCTGTAAGAACAGTAATGCTTAATTAACAGAATTGCAGCTTCCTGACAATTACAAGAGGATGAAAAAACCCCGCTAGAATTACAGCAAGAAAGATTTGCCAGTTGAGTGGCAGAGTATTCAAGAAATTTCCACTGCTCATTCTTGAAAAATGAGCCTTCTGAAGACCAAGTACATCCAGTGCTGTGACATCCTCCTAAATCTGCAAGCAGATGACAGTATTTCTCTCATTCTTGGTTTTATTAAACAAAAAAATGCACTACTTTAAGACTTTAGGCTGCTTTCATTCCTGTTAGCCAACGTCCTGCAGACACTAGTGGAGATCAGGTCTCAATGTATACCAAGAGCGTAGGGACAGCAGCAGATGAAGCCATACTCGAGGGAAAGAACAAGACTAAGGGAAGGCTATGAAGTTTTCTCTATCAGAGCCAAGTCCAGCCCAAGTATTTCTGGAGAAGTCTCTCTCTCCTTTAAGAAAATACAGCTCCTCTTTCCTTCCAGCAACTGGAAAATCCAAATCTGCAGAGGAAGGTGGTTTTGTGGTGGTGGGTTTTGTTGGGGGTTTTTTTGTGTGTGGTCTTTTGGTTATCGTTGTTTTTTTTGTTTGGTTTTCTTTAAATCAAACACTGTAGTCAAAGCCCAAACAAAAAAGGATTTGAAGTATTACCTACAGAAACTGGTTAATTAGACTCCAAGAATCTATAAAGACAGATGGGGAGGGAGGGAGCTTTGCTGTGTCAGAACTCTGTTCCTTAATAGACCCAAAGACTAAACAAGGAGCTTTTCAAGTTTGTCTACACTTTGCATGAAAAGGTGACTGAAAAGAAAAACAAAATCTGGGGAGATAGAACTGGAAAGGGCATTAGTTACTGAAGAAAGAGACCAAACCAAAGGAAACATTTTTTATCTATATGCTACTGAAGTAATGATAATAAAGTTTAAAAAGGAAAATCAACAGCCTGAAAACTAAAAGTCAAAACCAACCTCACATTAAAACAGTTTGAGTAGATTATACCTAAATCTTTTGGGCATAAAATTACAAAAAGTTGTAAAACTCCCTGCAGTCTAAACCTCCCAACCAATATTTGGCTCATGTATTTTTACTACATGCCATATTAACTTTTTCCCCATACACAATATAATATATACAAATCATAATATTTTTATTTTCACAGTAATCTTATATAACGAAATGGGATTATCCCCACTATATGCACTAGAAGCTAATACAAAAATACCCAGCTAGTCTCACAGGCCTAGTTTGAGATTATTTTGGTCTGATTTGAGATGCCTTTTTGAGGCAGCTGACAGCTCATTACAACATTACGGCATATTCGCAAGTCATTCTGCAAATCAAAATGCAAGGTTAGGTACCTAAAGACAACATACAGCAGGCACATGTGAAAATATTGTGGGGCAAATCAAGCAAACTATCATGCACACTTTGGCAGAAACAAGCCTCTAACACAGCTTCTAGTAGCCTTAATTGGATGGCTGCCCATT
>VWZZ01000332.1:2872918-2883826 GCA_013399095.1 Psophia crepitans
CACCAGGGACCCTGGGATCTTCAGCTCCAAACATCAAAGCTAGCTTAGCATCAGTAATACCAAAAAAGGCTGGCACTGAATGTTAAAATGCAACACACACACAGCTGAAAAGCATCAGATACAAGGAAAAAGCACTAAAAACCGGTTAGGATCAAGCAGTTTACTAGTTTTGGACTCACTGGACCCCACCTTCTTCAGTGTCTGGGTTTCCTTCCCAAAAATTGAGGATGCTGTCATCTTTCTCTGCTAAACTCCTAAGCACTTTTGTACCTACAATCATATTCAAAGCCTGCTAATCTCATCCCACTGAGCTACAAAATGGCTTTCCTTGTCCCTCATTTTGGCCACCACACTGTTTTTGCAACTCTTTGCTGGCTTCCTCTTCTGAGTTGCATTCAGATAAGCCACTTCCTCCCTAAAAGTTCTGACTGTGTGAATTTTGAAAGCGACACACCTGTAAGTAGATGGCATTTTAGCTGAACAGGAAAAAAAACAGAATTAAAAAAAAAACAAAAAAAAACCACACACAACAGATCTGCTTTACTCTATTGGCAACATTACCCAGAAATAAAACATACATGATAAAGAAGTTACATGCAAAGCTGAGAGAAAAGGAGGCGCTCTGGAAACAGGTAATGATCTGGAAGGAGACCGACAGAGGAACAGCAGAAAGACTCGAGAAAGCTAAGACAGCTAAGTGTGCAAGAGGAATACACTTAGCCACGTTAGAGCAGACAAGACAAGGAAAACAAAAACCATGTGCTGCTGCTCATTCTTCAGAAAACGGCATCCAAAAGGTGAGAGCACAGAAGCCAAACTGGAAAGGAACCTCTGACAGGGAGTGCATGAAGGAGAAGCTGTTCTAACTGGAAGGGCAAGTTGGGGTGGACTATGCAGCGCTTGCATCACGACAGCAAAGAGTCAGGGTGGAGCAAGAAAAAGGATGAGGAATTAAGAAAAGAGGATGAATGATCAGGAGGTCATAAATTTAACTCTTTTGGCCAAGGAAAAGGCATAAATTTATCTTATCCTTATTATCTAGATAACTTTCTTCGGCTCTGAACTTCAATATTATTAAAATGTTAATTTTTGTTTTTATCTATGCTGCCTCCTTATTAATCGAGGACAGCAAATCACCAAATATAATACATGTCAAACAATTTCCTCCTTGATATAATTGGTGAGGGAAAAAAACCCTTCTGAATTGCTAGAGTTTTGTCAATCAAGATTTTCTACAAATTCATGGCTCTTGAGGAACCTGCACAGCCACAGATGTCATATGGGTAAAGAGCACACAAGGACAGCCTCAAGTTGGACAAGAAACTGAGGCCATATTTTGGTATTGTTCAGTCAGCACCACTGCTTAGGCAGGAATGCAACCTGAGGACTTCCCATCAGTCCTTCAAAGGGGAACCTTTTCTCCAAGGTCTTCTTCAAATCAGGTCAATCCTTGATCAAGGCGTCATTGCAACTCTATAAACAGTTGCAGCTTCCTGCCTATTTGGGGAAAAATGGAATTGCTTCATGAACTGGAACCCCATTTTCCTGGGTGGGGGGTGGGTGGGTGAGGGGGGGGTGTGTACTGCAGTCAATGCACTATCAGCATACATCAGGACTGAAAAGAAAAATCAACCTGTGGACTGGCAGGGGAAAAAAACATCCTTTCTATTTTGTCAGTAGTTTAGTAGTTTGGAAGTCAGAAGTCCATCCTCTGAGCAGACACAAAATGTAATCCAATAACATTAAGCCCTTAAGTGGCTTTCACTCACAATTAACAGGTAATATTATAGGTACAGAAGTTGCTATCAGCAACACTCAACTCATTTCATTGGTTTGCTTTAGGTACAATGGCTGTTTTACCAAGATTATGGGTTTTTGTAAATTATTCTGTGGACTGGCAGGGGAAAAAAACATCCTTTCTATTTTGTCAGTAGTTTAGTAGTTTGGAAGTCAGAAGTCCATCCTCTGAGCAGACACAAAATGTAATCCAATAACATTAAGCCCTTAAGTGGCTTTCACTCACAATTAACAGGTAATATTATAGGTACAGAAGTTGCTATCAGCAACACTCAACTCATTTCATTGGTTTGCTTTAGGTACAATGGCTGTTTTACCAAGATTATGGGTTTTTGTAAATTATTTTTCAAGCTCTCTATTTAGTACCTGACAAATCTGTTAAAGCTCTCAGAAACATCTGCTTCAGATACAAGTCGAAACTTGATTCTACCGGCTAGATTTGTGTGTTAAAACGTGTAAGATGATGTTTCAGTTGGGAAAAAAAAAAAAAAAAAAATCTAAGGCAGGTCCGTAATTACTGTGGCACTTTTTGGTCATAAGCTCTGGTCTTCTAAATCATGTAGCTAGCTAATAAATATCTAGGGAAAAAGCTTCTTTTCAGAGACTCTGGAAGATCTGAACTGCCACGTTTTCCAGACTCCACTTAACCTCAGGATTTACGCAAAATTGCCATTCTAAGGTTTGTGCCTTGCTCACAGGCACTCGTGTTAAAAGATTTTCAGGCAGTGTTAAATTCCTACATTTCCATTACAGAATTGTCAGCTTGTACCACATGGCAATCTGTCTCACCAAGATGTTTTGCTGTTCTGGATAGAGATAAACTGATTCTTAGCATCCCAAGCTGAGTCGAGGGAATGACTGCATTCAGGTCTGCCCATCTAATCTTTCCTACAGACAAAAAAAAATATTAAGATTTGGACTGTCACTGCAATTTATAGCTTTGGGACTACTGCTTGCATAGGTTTTTTATTAACTTTGGAAACCTAAAACTCGGAAAAAAGATATACCACTGATCCTTCCTATACACAGCTATTTTACTTTGAAATGGTCTACTGTTTGATCAGAGATGTTTAGGAAGAAAAGTATCCTCTCCTTTCAAGGTAGTTCTGCTGCTCCTGTAGGTCTGAAGCAGTCTTTTTAATCGAGAAATTGGGTGAATAATTTGAGAACCAAAGAACACAATGCAAGTCTAACGCAAGCAGATTTAAGTGCAAGGAACTGGGTTCTCCTTAAATAAACGGACCAGGAATTTAATAGCAGTGCTCCACCATGCAACAGCAACATTACATCAAGACAACAAAACTTCACCTTCCACAAGCAAGAAAACATTCCACAGACAGCTACTAGAGCTAGCTAATTTCAGTGCCAGTAACTGTGGTTTTAAAAAAATTAACAGGTTGACTGAATAATTAATGCTGATTTACTCTAATTCTTGAAATATTAAAGATCCAGAACAGTGTTCAAGCTACCTTTTAAATACAGGGGTAAACAGGATGACTCAGGTGGCTACACTACAAGTCTGTTTGACATTAATCATTGGCTAATGCAGACAACACTGATTAAAGGACACTGACATAATTAAGGCCAGCCAACATGGATTTATGAAAGACATTCAATCAAAATATACTTTTGTAAGAGTAGAAATTTCATTGCTTAAGCAAGTAGGCAAAATAAATTTTAACTTCTGCAGGACATTTCAATGAAATAGAATGCTAAAAAGGACAGAATCATTCAGAAACACATGAAAAGTCTCAAATCATCACAACCTATTTTTTTTTCTTTTAACCTTCTCTTCTAAAGAATCTACAACAACCCATTTCAGAAGACAAAATATTCTCAGAGTAAAAGGTATGATGCTACCCTCTACTTCTACAGAATCTGTAACACTGGTCCAAATAACTTCTAAAACCTGAGGATGACAAACATGGATATGGTAAATAATGGAAATGACACATCATCAATAACACCATTATGAATTATTCAATTACTCGGTCCAGTATAGCAGGTTGCATTTAATAAGGCCAAGCATAAAATCAGAAGGCTCACAAACAGAAAACATAGGTGATGTACAACAAATGCAAGACTATTCTGGAAAAAGTCCTGAAACAAGTTTGAGATTTATGACATTAATCAGCTGAAAAGGAAAATATGATACAACACTGACTACAAGAACTAACAGAAAACATTGAATACAGAAATAAGGAAATATAGAGTAAATATAGAGTGGATTTTATCACTGCAGGGATACTCTGTCCTGTTCTGTTGTCCATAAGGCAAGAAAACTGATAAATCAGGTGTTCAAAAATTGATAGCACATGACAGATGTGCCTCACAGTGGGGCAAAACACCACATCAAAGCTGCATTTATTCAGCTTTGAGAAAAATCTAAGTATCTTGCTCAGTCTGTAAATGATGATGCACGTAAAAAAGGCTGAAAACCCAAGTTTCTTCAGTGAAGGGACTTGCTTCAGGAAGACATCCAGAGATAAACAGAGTAAGTTGTTTTCAGGTCAACACTAAATGATTGTCTAAAAGGTATGTTCTGGTTTAAACAGAAAATTAATAAAAAAAAAATACCCATTAGTCACATCACACAAGTTGCCAGACGAGTCGCAGTAGTCCCTTCTGGCTTACCAAGCCTTTATCCTGATAAAGGCAGTGAATTTTTCAAGGCCTATCTACCCACATGCTAAGAGGAAGTTTTTCCTAAGGGAACAATATCTAAACCAGTCACTTCTCCAGAAACTATGTCTCTTATTACAGTTACATTTTTAGATCTCCTCAAGTCTTATAGCCTTTCTGTCTCAAATCACTGCAAAAGTGTTTCAATCTCTCCGCAGTTTACAGTCAAAAATTGTTCATGATGTTTTCAAATGGCAGGACTGAACTGACCACCCTCTGCTCACATCATACAGATCCATCTAAAGCTTCAGGGAGTGCTGCAGCTTGCAACATGTTGCACCATCGTTAAGAACGACAAACGCCAGGTAGGCAGTGAAGCTCTTCTGGGACAGAAGAGCAAGAACGACTAAGACAAGTCCAATACAAGAAAAGATCTGCAGAGCTATCAAAATCCAAGGAAAAGAAAGGAAGATTAAATATCACAATTCCAGATATTTTCCTCTTTTCCTACCTACTACTGCGAACTTGGTGGTTAGAGGTAGGTTAGAGAGCTATCCACTTCTTGCTTCACCTGAACACGAACAAATGTGAAAGCTTTTCCCAGTTTCTCAGCCAGAAAGCAGTGTGACCTCCACCTTTATTACAAGACTTCCAGCCAAAGGCAGACACCAGTGATTAAGCTCCAAGCAGAGTCAGGGGACCACACCCTTGGCTCTGCCACTAGCTGGAACACAACGCACTTCTCCTTCCAAATCCTGTCCCAACATCCTGCCAGCACTCTTGTTTTCCAGCTGAAAAATCACTTCCACATCTGTCTCTACCTTGTACATTGAAAATTTGCTGGTAGGTAAGTATTTTGTCTGTGCCACTCCACAAGATGTTACAGATCAGGATTGTGAGTCTACCTGCTCCTCAGCAAGGCCAACAGCCAGACTACCTGAGTGCAACCAAACTCACACTGCAGAACCTCTCTCTTGCTCATCACACACGTTATACAGCCCATACATATATTCAAAATAGCAGAACAAAGATTCAGACTTTCAGCTTCACTGAAACCATTCGCTCAATTAACAGATCTGGGTTATTGGGGATTTTTGTTTATTTTTAAATGTCATTTACACAAGCAGCTTCTTTAGGCTTTGTAGAAATTCCACTCCCCCTCCTCCTCCCCAGGGTTTCCTACTCATGCAGTTCTGATTTGTCCTACACTTCAGGAAACAAATATTCAACAGTGAGAAAGCATCTAGTAAAAAGTCCTAACAGATGATCACTATGTGTATCAGATTACATATGTTCATCAACCAGGAAGTCAGAAACTAACTCATTACTACATATGAATGACAACACTTTTTAACAGGTCATCATTTTTCTTCTCTTTATGTTAATACTGTTAAAGATACACACTTGTTTTAAGAACCATTTCTTTGTAAACTGACTTGTGATGTTATCCTGATCCTGCCTTAGGACTATTAAAGCCTAGCATAACATAGAGAGAATTACATATACCAGTGATTCAGCATTAACTAAGCCTAATGCAAAAGCTTCCACTGGTTTTCATGGTAGTGGAACTCGTACTTAAAAACCTTGCCGTCTGCTATTTCCACGATCAGCATCACTCAGTCTTTCACAGACGTTACTCAATCTAACACTGATGTCAGCCCTGCTTTGAGCAGGGGGCTGGAGCAGATGACCAAAGGTTGGTCTCTTCCTACCTAAACCATCCTCCAATTCTACCATACATGGCTCAAAAAGAGACTCACTTTATACATCCATTACTTGCCAGTCATACCAACTCCTTGCCACGTGACATTCTGAATCTAAGTCCGAAATTCTACCAGTTCAGCAACCCATTCGTCATCTCACCCAAAGCAATCTTCGTAACGTACAAAGGGCACCTTTTCCTCCTGCTTCTTCCAGTCTGAACCGACACACTACCACACGCAGACCACAAATCTGTTTCTATCCAATCTGATCTACACATGGACATTTATAACCTCTGAATCTCCCAGACACACAAACCAGTATCTTTATCATAAAATATTATCAACAAAATGCAAAGTATTTCAATTTGTTGTCAGTGACAGGACAAAAAAAAGTATTTAATAATAACCACAACTTGAAACAAATGTTTCTTTACCAAACAAAAAGGACCAAATACCCAGTAACAAAACATTACCTTCACAAAGTGCAATGTATCATGCTTACTTTCACTGCAATAACAGCTATTAAACATACAAAAATACTTTTCTAACCAATTTTTTTCCTAGCATATTATATACAAGCTCATTTATCTGTTTATAATGACAAATTACATATACAAGAGCCACTGCTGAAGGCATCAAGTAATCATTCTTTCTTATTTGCCTGGAGATCTGAAAACATATGGCCAAAAAAATAGAAAAATCCTAATGCACAGCTTTATAGTTAGCTGAAGGAATAAAAAACCAGAATGTGATAAAAAAAGGTACTGTCAACAAGGCAGTATTTTAAGACAAATTTTCTAAACATCCATCAAAATTTCTCACTGACCTGTAGACTCTACTACCTCTACCGAGCTTCTGGTATCCCTTATGCTTTTCTCCACAATCCTGAGGTCTAGATATCCAGCTTCTGTACACTAGAATCTTTAAGGATTACAGGAGAGGCTCACTCCTGAAAACACACACTTTGATTTCACGTTTGACAAAAACCTCAGGCGCATCAAAACAATTCTGTGCATCCTCTCCATAAAAATTAGAAAAATTTTTAAAAACGCAAGAGTGACATAAAAATTTCAGTGTCAGCCTAGTTTCCCCACACAGACATCAACCCATCACTACATTTCCTATACTCAAGGAATGTTTAGCCACCTTTAGATGAAATGGACTGACAGCCCTCCCTCTGCAAAAAAAAAAAAAAAAAAAAAGAGAAGTGGACTATTTTGTAATCAACACACTGTGGCAATCTCAGCTACCAACAAAGCAATGCAGAGACCGCAGTTTTCTATAATCCTTTGCTACCTCTAAGCTAAGGATGAGAAAATAATGGTATTAAACATCACTGTGATGAACACGGTTATATATACATATACTACCACCAACCACAAGAGGGCCAGTGTTGCATACACCTTACAATTTAAAGCACTTAATTCTTCTCAGTTACATCCATAACTTATGTGCACCTTGAGCAAACTTGCAAAGTTTTTTCAGTTCTGACAATTTTCAAGGCAGAGCCTTTGTGCAACCAAAAAAACGTTCAGGAACTGACTGCAAGAGAGCAAAGGAGAGGCTAAGCTGGGCTCATAACTGACTTTGTTCCTGTAGAATAGAATAGAATCATTAAGGTTGGAAGAGACCTCAAGGATCATCTAGTCCAACCAACCCCCCACACACACCTATTACCCACTAAACTATGTCCTTCAGTGCTGCATCTAACCTCTCCTTAAATACGTGCAGGGATGGTGACTTCACCACCTCCCTGGGCAACCCGTTCCAATGCACCGAATTTCTTCAGTGAAGAAATTTCTCCTAATCTCCAATCTGACCCTCCCCTGAAATACCATCCCCTTCTCCCCAGCATTTCACACACCTAGGTTTTTAACGTCACTCAATGAATTAAAATAAATTGATGAGAAAACTACACAAAGAAACAGAGTCCCTTTCAACACAAATGCTTCTTCAGTAACAAAGAGATGGGTTTCTCCTTACCAAAGCATCCAATGGATCAGGCCTGCGCTTTTACGCTTGTGAGCAGAAATTTTATTGCTCTGACTATCTATAATCATGAATTAAATATAGCTTATTTCCACTCATATTTGAGCAGAAGCACTGAGAGGGGAGGAAAAAAAAAAACACAAACAGAAAAATGACAAAAACACGCTAAGAAAGGATTTTTTTTTTCTAAATCAGACTATTAGATTTAACATCATGCCTTAAAAAGCCCTAAGAAGGAATTTTTAAAACCTTAATGAAAGAATATGAAACATACATTTGACAGTTACTTGAACTTAAAAGATCAGACAAAAGTACACAGGATTCATCTTCTTGGTATTTCAAACAAAAAAATAATAATCTAAAGAGCTGGAGGCCTGAAGTACTTTAAAGGAGGGGGCAGAGGGGAAGGAAAAGCCCATGGTCCAAGTGCCTAGCTCATCTTCATCAATTACTCTGAACCCATGTTTCACTTTTATGTTTAAATAATTGGAAAGATCCTTCCGTAGAGGCATATAGTAGCAAAACACCTCTTCCAGCAGTCAGGTGTACCAATGAGATGCTCCATACAACTCTGAAATCTAGTTTGTTTTTAAATGAGTTATCTATAGATCTTAAAAGAGCTGGCAACTTCTTTCTCACATTCAGGTATAAGAAACTAGTTTATTATAAAACTCCATTTAGAGAACGAGCCTCAGGAGACAGCAAGCATAGAAGAGATGCAATGGTGCTTAGTCCGAATTCCTTAAAAAACCAACCTTCTTTGCACTCCCCTTTTAAACACAAAGTCTTTTCCTCAATCAAGGAGTAGAACAGGTGGGGAAACTTACTTGTAAAGCCCTCAATTCTCTATTTACAAGCATTTTTATCTCCAGTTACATCAGCATAAGCATCATATTTTTCATTTACTGTATGTTTTAGGAGGGCAAGAAAAAACACTACAGGAAGTACCTGAGGATATTTTACAGTCATCTTAAGATCAACATCTATAATGAAAAGATGATCTGCAAGAGTCCAAGTTTCTACTTTGGTATCAAATTGTTTTTGTAAGCACCCTGTGAAACAAAACATCACTGCAACGTGACGACTTTGCATTCTAGTTCTATGCACTTCCTTTAGGAGACAGGCTGAAGAAAACATTCAGAAAAGGTCCTAAAACAAATACAGTGACCAAGTACCCCCCTGCATGTTGATGCATCCATGGACTGGGAGAGCCCAAGCAGCACTTAAAATCATGAAGAAAACCTAGTGCTCATGCACAATATCGTCAGCTATCGAAAAGGGCTATCGAAGTCTCAACACAAGCAGTAGGTCTTGGTGAAAGTGACAGCTGACATTCAGCTTCCAGGGATAAACCTCTGCCTTCTTTTTAATACAGTCGACTATTAGACAGAATCTTCTGTTTTTTTAATCACATATGCAGCGAGGAATTAACACTGACATACATGATCTTTGACATTAGCCTGTAGAACTTACACGGATATGAGCCTGGGCTGCAGAAAGGGCAATGGGCACTCCAACATTTCTGTTGATACCCCCAGAAAAGATTAGAGCAAACATTTTTACCTCAGCATTAGCTAACCATTTAAAGGACACCTATTCAAGTGAATGGCAGGAATACCAATGCCTCATAATACTAATGCTCTTATTATCAATTGTAACCAACACCTAATAACAGAGCTCAAAAATACTAGAACAAAGCTTTTGCTGGTGACAACTGCAACCCATTTTGTTTACAATGGTTCCCAGTTATCAGATCGTGCATCTACCAAACGTTCTATTCACAAAGCAACAAATTAATTTGTGTTTATTCATAAGTTTCTTAAGAACAAAAGCAACCAGCAGAGTTATGGGAAAAGGGGGGAAAAAAAAAACACACGTACTTTCCAGGAACTTGCCCAAGTCAGCTCCTGAAGCAAGAAAATAGAATGAGCAGCAAGAAGTTAGACAGAAGAACATAATCGTAATTCAGAAGTTTGTTCCCCTCCCACCCAAGAAAACAGACACTCCAGAATTACAGTAAGAGGTAAAGCATTACAGCAGCAAATCAAGAACGTTGAGCTGAAGGTTACTGGGGAAAATGTGGGTTTTATTCCAGAAGTACTACTTGGCAACATCTCCTTTTGGCCTACAACTTGTCCCACTTCAAAGCGCAATTACACAGAGTTGAAAAAGCGGAGACTGCTTTGTTGACACTGAAACTACTTGTCTTGGATCAATATCAAACGTACACAATCCTGATCGATGTTCTCTTCGGCCTGCCAAGGCCTCTCCAGTCAAACACTGCTGGTCATTGCTGCTCCCAACACCCTGCTGCCTAGAGGGGGCGGGGAGTGCTCGACGAGCTCCCTCCTTCCTCAGCCTGTGTAACCTGACAGGGCTGGGCGTGCTCGGAGTGGGGCACACATCGGCTTCAATGAGGGCGCACCTGCCCGCGGCGCTGCCGGAACACAGGCCCAGTCCCACCGGGCTGGGAGGGGACAAGCGAGTTCACAAGGGTCAGCGTCAAGGGAGACGGCGCCGGGGACGCAGCTGCCAGCCCCGGAGGGCGTGAGGAGCCGCGGGCGCCCGGCCATCGCCTGACAGGCCCCGTCTCCCCCTGCCGGGACCTGCTGCCAAAGAGCCGCATGGAGAGGGCAAGGCCCGCACCCCTGAGGGGAGCCAGGCCCAACAAGCCCTGTAAAAGACCACCGCCAGGAGCGCAAAAGCGGCCCTCCGGGCGCGCCCCTCGCCACCGGGCCGGGGAGGCCTCACCTCCCGGTAGGCCGCAGGGCGCGTCGGGGCTGCGGCACCCGCGGCG
>VWZZ01000332.1:2884097-2903836 GCA_013399095.1 Psophia crepitans
TGCAGCCTCCACCGCACAGACCGAGGGGTGCAGGCGGGATGGGGTGCAGGGGGCTCCCGGGCCGGGCCCGCTGCCCCTCCCGCCCAGCCTCCTCATCCAGAGCAGCGGGCCCCCCTCAGCCCGAGCCCCCCGGCAATTCAATTCGGGCATCACCCTCCTGTCGTTGCCTCCCGCCTGGGCAGACCCCCAGGGCCGGATGCAAACTGGTGGCTGGGGGGCCTCGGCCGCTGAGGTAAATGTCTGTTGGGCCTCTGCATCCCCAGCAGGCGTTATCACCCCTCAGCCTTACCCTTTCCCTCTCCTCCTAGGTTACACGGAGGTAACCCAGCTTCACTGGCAGCACTGAATGCCCACAAGATACTGACTGAGGAGCGACCATGTTTTATGCCCAGGCAGCGTCTACCTCGGCAGGCACCCGCTCTCCAGAGGTCACCCGAGGAGCCCAGCCCGGGAGGAGGCGGCAGCTGCTTAGAAAACACGTGAGGTGGTTCATGTTTTGCCCCTAGATTTCCTGATGGAAAAAGCAGGCGCTCAGGACAAACTCTTTCAGCTAAAAATGGCTTATTTTTAGTTGCAAGCCCCATATTAGTACGTGACGCAGAATAGCCCGTGTGGTTCCTTCACCCTAAAAAAAAAAACCAACCCAAACCTATTCTTGGCTGTTACACACCACTGAAGATATAACCATTTTCAGCTGAAAGAGTTTCACTCCAGTCATGATTTCAGCCACAATCTACATAGCTTTCTCCCTTCTCTTCTAGGTGAATAAAACACTTGTCATTGTGCGCTGAACGCTGGCCAAAAATGATGCAACAGCAAACGCAAGGGATTCTTCTCAGCTAATGGGTGGAAAGCCTGTAATTCTTAGGACATATTTTTAGCTGAGAGCAACATAGGACTGGACTCTTTCACCCCCCAAAAATCTTAGAATTAAATTCCTGCTTTAGGAGGCTGGTATGTAAAAGCAAGGGGCTGGCTACACCTGCCCCCCACCCCCCCCAGTTGTCACACAGCCTGAGACCATACTAATAAAGGTATGGGACAGGAGAGAGGCAGCGCTGTACTTCAAGCTGTCAGTCAGGTCTTCCAACACGACTGCAGAAGTGACTGTGCCTTGTTATTCTACTTATTAAACTTGAGTTCGAGTGCTCAAAAAATATTTTCACATGCTTCTAAGACAAGCTTTGTCTGAGATGGGAGAAGTTCAGCACTTACAGATTTTTTTTTCTCCCAGTGAGCACATAGTGAGGCAAAAAAAAATTCAAGAGAGTGTTTGAAACATTGCTCATCTGCAGAACTTGGCATTTTTGTAAAGTATCTCAAGGAAACTCAGATTACTTTTCTTTTTTGGTAATAGCATCTTAAATCCTCCACAACACTCATCATTTGAGCAGAATGGGGAGACTGTCATGAAAATCCAAGACTCTGCCTGTGTGGTTAAATTCCTACATGGTTCAATTACAGAACTTCAGCTGATGTTGTCTAGGTGTGAAATTACCCCAGCAGCAGCAGTCTGACATTCACTAGGGTACCGAGGGCATGAGGTACTGCAGAACCCTCTATATTACCGTGCCTATTCCTCCACACTATTAAAAATCCAAGCACAAGGAAATGGCATCCTCTAACAAACTATAAACCTTCCTTTTTGACCCATTGTTTTCATCGCTCCTAGCTTGGAAGCCAGAGCCTGCCTCGCTCAGTACAGCGGAGGAGCTACAGACACAGAGCACAGCTTTGAAATGGTAAATAACAGACATAAAACAGCCCAGAAAATGTGGCAGAGTTCATCACATCTCCCCTCACCACCCCACTTTTTTTTCCACATTTGGGAAAGTGGTGCTCTCCTGCTTGTCAAAATACCAGGGCCTTTGTCTGAGATGAGTTGATGTCTTCTCAGCAGCCTCTGTTTTCCGTGGGAGCAGCAAATTGTCCTCATTGCCTCTCATCTGCCCAGAGAGGTTGTGGAGTCTCCTTCTCTGGAGACATTCAAACCCCGACTGGACACGTTCCTGTGTGATGTGCTCTAGGTGGTCCTGCCCTGGCAGGGGGATTGGACTAGATGATCTTTCAAGGCCCTTTCCAACCTCCAATATTCTGTGATTTATCACATCCCTAAAAATAATAAGAGCAACAGCCAAGGCAGGCAGGTGAACAGTCAGCTGTAGTTTTTAAAGCCAGTCACTTCAGTGAACTTGTCACCTCAGGTGGCTTACGCTGAACAGCAGACTACCACAAATACACTGCTACCTCCGCAACTCCCCATTATTTTAAGATAACCTTCCCACATGTAGCAAGCTGAGTTTGAAAGGCAGCAATAAAGCACGTGGGTTACTCCAAATCATCTTGCAGGGGATTTAAACAAAAAACTCCCATAGATCAAGGACTACCTGGAGCTCCCGTTAAGGAGATGAGCGACTTGAGGCAGGCCTTCGTCCCTCCTGGGAAAGGCCCGTAACCACAGCGGGCTTGTCAAACTTCTCTACTTGCCATCAGAGTCACTTGGGGCACGTCAGCAGCGCAAGACCAGCACTGATGTACCAGCAGGTAAAAGGAGCACAGAATGTCAAGGACTAATGTATTACAGGTAAATCAAATTATGTCTTGTCAGCCAGTATTAGATGGAGATTTAGCCAGAGAATTTCTTTTTATTACTTCCGCATAACCTAATGACAGTGTTATTCAATCCAACAGTTGCCAGCAAAACAGAACAATTTGAAGAGCAATTAATTTCCCCACTGTCAATTTCTGCAAAGCTAATTTCAACATCTACACTACTGCAACTTCAAAATCCAAACCACCACTTACCCTGCCCCAACTAAAAGCACCTATTTAAATTGAACGAAACTACAGACACACCGCTCATTTCCCTACTGAAACTTGTCAGCTGGAGCTGACTCAAATCTATTAAAATAAACGCACTGGAAGCTCTTTTTCCACCCTCTCCCCCTGCTGCCCCAGGCTCCTCACCCAGCTGCACATGCAAAGCAGCACAAGTCAGCAGTGCTTGCTACACTGTGGGGAAAAGAGAGGGGAGGAAAAAACAAACAAAAATCAAGATCTGCAGCATTGCAATTTTCCTGTGGAAATGGAGACCAAGGAAATTTCACCCTGATTTTACCTGACCTCCCAGACCCAAGGGCTCACAGACACACAGCAAATGCCTTGACTGCCAACAGCGCAGAGCAGAGCTGCACTGCATAGAATATTTACCTCTTCCCTTTCATCACTGGATTGCACCTGAAATGATGCACGGTTAAACCTCCTCCCAAGCCCACCCTCCACCAGAACTGGTCATGGCAGCAAAGCTTAGCAGATCAGCAACAGCAGAAACAATACGCTTGGACACATTTTCAGATGGTCACATGTTTTTCCTCTATTGTATAAAGGCAGAAAGAAGAAACACAAAAGGAAATCTAGCTGAGGCAACCTGCCTAGCTCCCAGCTGGGGCACTACCGGGGCTGAGACACAGCAGCTATTTTAAGATAAGGGAAGGCTGACAACCTTCAGATGTCAACATTTAGCAGTGGACAGTATTTCAAATATTTACACAGCCATGGCCCCTTCTGAGGAATTGCAAACATTAGGACTTTTTACACCAGAAGGGCTGTACAGGAGGGGAAGTGCTATCAAGAAGGGGTTGAAACACTTCCCTCACTCATCCAAGCTCAGGATGCCGAGCTTTGGGGCTCACTATGTAATGTTAAAAAAAAAAAAAAGGTATATTCAGGGACCTAAAATAAACCACAGACAAGACCAGAGATAACAATGCTTTATTTGTACATTTCAGCAACAGGAGAAATAATTGAAGATGAAATTATCTGCTTTGTTGTAAAGTATAAAAACATTTAATTATAAATATTTAGCTAAAAAAGCGTGATTTATAAAATATAATCTGTGAAGATATATACACACAGTTTAATTGTTTAGCAATTCTTTCACCTGACATTAAAGAGTAGAGGTTTTTCTATTTATTATTCCACACTCACAGTTTAGTGCTCACAGTTTAAGAAGCAAAACAGACAAGTGAAAAGATGACTGGTGAGTTTCATTCTGGAAAGAAAAACAATAAAATGCACGAACTGGGGTAATAGCAGAGGCAGAATTTGAGCAAATCCATATTTCAAGAGAGGCCTCTGAGGGAACACAGCTCCCTGCTGTGGCCTACAGCATATATATCCAGACAAGCAGTGGGCATTTTAACATTTGTGGGCAAATTTCCTGTGTTTGCAGAAGAAAATGTCTAATAATATAGTGCAAGCGCTCTGAATTCAGCTAAACATGCTCACCTGGCTGCTCTTCCCTTCTTCAGCAGGGATTGCTCACTCTGCTGGGCTGGTGATATCTGTCATGGTTCTAATGAAATCAAACAATGTCACCTTCATGATTCAGGATATGAGCAAATTTCCAAATAGAAAACCCCAGTGTGCCATCGAATTGCATCGTCCAGCTGGCAACATCCCTTAAAAACAGATGCAACTGCCTAAGGCTGGAAAATACAGTGAAGCCATACAGTACACTAAATGTGATGGAATGTGAAAAGATACATGGTCAGGCAACTCAGTTTTCTACTCCTTGTTAAAGAGAGCACCAGCTTCCTCCCTTTGAAGTCTTGGGGATTCTCACCTCTTATGGAAAGGTTTATTACTATGGCACTTCAGAGAAGAAAAACCGGAAGACTCTCCAACATGCTGGGTGGCAGAAAATGCTACAGAAAACTATAATTAATTTGATCCATGTCCCTAGTAACTATCTTTCTCTCTTCACAGTGTTTTCACAGTGCCTGTGGCACAGAGCTTTGAGGACGAAGAAAAGGGATAGTCAAGGATACATGACAACACCCAACAGCAGTACAAACGTACAGGAAGTCGAACTGTACTTTGTACACCAATTTACGCAAGACCTCACTACTTGCCTGTAAGCGAGGAATGAATTACTAGGAGTTAAGAGAAAAAAGGATGTCTAGGAAAGAAGGAAAGAATGAAGTCAGCAAACATGACATTTGTCAGTGTTCACTGTGATTTGCTACCTGCTGTTTCTGCTTCAGGGTTTTGTGGTCTTGACAGTTCGGAGGAAACAGCACGTACACAGCTCTTACGATTCACATCGCATAGTAACTGCAAGAGTTGTGCCCTTAGAAACTCAGGAGGATCTTGAGGAGAGGAAGGCTAGCAAAGCTGTAACGAGTTTTAGGCAGGATCCAGGCAGTTCTCTCCAAGGTAGAGCCCTGATCTGGGAAACGTACCAAGTCGCATGCAATCTCGAAGTGCATGTTGGCTGGTCAGTTACTGGGTAAATGCAGATTTTAACTCCCTGAAAGCTGCTCGGCGGTGTTTCCTTTCCTCCTCTTCCCGCTTCCGCTCATCCTGCTCAGCTCTTATCTCTGCTTCAAACTTACTGGCTGAAGAGAGGGCTTGAACCTTTACAAGGGAGAAAACAAGAGCGTCAAGCTTGCATCAGAGGGCGCGCCAGAGCCTGAACCAGCCCCAGATCAGCAACACAGAACTGATTGCTGTCAGGATGGGTCAAGTGTTAATTACACTGCAGTGCTTGGGTATTTACACCCAATGCCTGTCAGCTCACTTGACTTTAATAAAATGACCTTTCTTTTATTGATAAGTCACTGGCAAGTGATCAAAACAATGCCATCAGTACCAGGTCACATACGTTCTTTCTGTAAGTAGGCAGCATAGCATAAGTTTGAGTATAGAGCAGGAGAAACTACTACAGAAGACAGTTCTGAATCACAGCCAAATCTGAGAACATCATCCTACACCATGGCTAATCTGCAGATCAAAGAGACATTGTTTATTTGCTGGCTATTTTTCCAGCTTTCATCTGAGTACATCTGCTGTGCAATAGCTGTGCTCTGCTCTTGGGAAAAAACTTCTTATATAAACAAGCAGGATTATTTTCTCTCCAAGAGAGCTTTCAAAAAGGGTGCTTTGTCAGCTTTGAATGATGCAAAGCTCTTTCTGCCAACCCCAGGACCCTGCAGAACAATTCTGATTCCAAAGGTTACAGAGAGCTGCTCAAGAAAGAGACATCAGAAATCCTATACTCCAAAACACTCCATTCACCACCAAAGTCAGTGTTCAGAGGTTGAGGGAGGTTCTGCAAAATAGAAAACTCAGTCCTATTAGTTTCCAGGACACCTTTGTCTTTAGAAGTGGTCAGCCAGCTAGTCACATAGAGCTCCCAGCCACAGGGACACAGGTCAGGCAGTCAGCTCCACCAGGGCAGACCCACAGCAGAGGTGGTGAATTAATTAGTCCTGACCAATTAGTGAGGAAGGCTGTAGCTAGAGTCCAACATCACATGTGAAGGGAAAAAACTATGGCTAGGTTTAGGGGTTGGGCATGAAATCTGCATCCTTTTAGCTAGGGAGAAATCTGGCAGTATCTTCTGTTGAAAAGCAAGCAGGGTCAGTGTCTCAGTGGCAATTAAGGCCTGTGTGCAGAGCCTTTTCACGTTCCTCCGTGCCACACCATACCTTAGCTTCAAAGAAGTTCTTGGCTCCTTTGACTCCCTCAATGGAGACATCTATCTCTGAGAGCTTCGCAAGAGTCAACAGGCCGCTGTCCTCCTCAAGTTCCCCAGCTGCAGCTTTATGGAAAATCAGCAGGAACTAGCAAGACAGAGAAAACAGACTCAAGTTCTTCACCGAGGCTCAAACAACTTAAAATGCAAACAGTGCAGACATTTACCTGCAGGGGGCTGGATTTTACATTTCTGAGCAAAGGAGACCAGGTCTATATAAATGAAGTGGCACCGAGTAACTTGTGCTCCAGTGCCTTGGCTGTGGTACGCAGCCCTGTGGGACTAAGAGGTAGAAATCTCATAGGAAAAGGGTTTTCCGGGGAGCAGAGTCTTGACAAAGTGCAGCGCTTAGCAAGCGTGGGCTACTGCATAGCCAGAGGAAGGAGGCCACCTGTCCAGCTGCCTAGTACAATAATATGGTGAGTTCAGGCACACCTCTACATCTCCACATCCTAATGGTGTATTCACAAGTCCCTCACACCACCTTCCCCAGTGTTCTGGGGGCTCAGATCACATCCCATGACAACAAAAACACGGCAAAGACAGCCTAGGCTCACACCTGAACCCCAGGCTCCCCAGACCAAGGCACCAGTGCATTCCTGTTCAGAGATAACAGCAGCCCAAGTGTGTGTACTTGAAAAGGATCTGGATTGCCTGGCTGCTATCAACCCTGCCTTCTGTCCTTCCCAAGCACTGTGGTCCACATGGTATGGGAGGGGAAAACAAAATTAAGGTCAAATACAGCAGGACAACGGAGCATAGTTACTTCAGCTGGGAAAAGTGACTTAAATGAATCCATCCTTGCAGCTACACCTCAGCCTGTTCCAGGGAACCGCAGCTGGTTTCACTAAGGTGAGCAAAGCCTATGTATTCCTGTTGTGCCCATTAAATAACATACAGGAGAGCTTCTCTAAGACCTGTCAGAGGTCAGGACAGAGGCATGCCCTTGTGACAGAGTGGCTTGAATGAGCATCCACAGAGCCACTGGGTTTGAAAGGTTTGTCCTGCACGGGACCACAGACATTTAACAAATCCAGAGTCGCTACAGCAGAGTGCATATTGCCATGCCAATTGCAAAAGGAAACAAAACAGCCACATTACCTACTTTTTTTTTTTCCCCACAGAAGGGGCAAGACCTGCCTGCTTAAAAATAAAAACCACTGCAACACCTTCCACCTGCTAACCGAGCTCCAGGTTAAGCTGTGGATGCTCTATGTGTAATATGAGAGAGCCTGTAACTCCCGGCTATTCTCGGCCACCCCAGGAGGTGCCTCAATGCTTGGCACAGCGCTGAAAGAGCAGACAGGAACAAGTCACCTGGGTACAAAAGGCGCACAAGCAACAGAGCTGCACCACCTCAGTCCAGGGCAGAGGGCTGCAAACAGCACGTAGGGCTCCTGCAAAATCCATTTGCACTGGAACATCAAACATCTCTAGTGCTCTTCAAGACTGACAGCCATGCTTGGGACTTTGCTTCTTCCTACAGAGAGCCAGAGCTGTCCCAGAGGAGGGCAGCAGAGTCCCGGCATCCGTGCTGAGGCAGCCTCTAATGCACTTGCCTGCTTCATGTTTACTCACAGAAGCTGGTGGAGATGCAAGAGTTTGGGAAGGCCTCCCATGGGGGAGGGTGTGGAGATGACAGCAGCGCTGGCTGCCCTCTTGCAGAGGCAGCGTCACCAAGCATTGCTTCATGCAACTGCCTTGTAACCCATATGCACTCAGCACAGAGCAGCCAGAAAGCAGGCTGTGCTTAGGGGGGAACTTTTCTCCCTCTAAACACATGTAAGAAATTTAATGATTCTCTGCTGAATCGGCAGAACATCCTGCTCAGAAAGAAACCAAATCCTCCCCAAGATAGCCTCTTCCTCCGCTCAGATCCGCTAGGCTCGGGCTAGTTCCTCTCCTCCTCCTCACCAGGCATGAGGACACAGAGGGATGGCAGCCAGGCTGGCATTAGTCATGGTTCCTCCTCATAGTTTCTGCTCCACCCTGCAAGTCCCACTTCCTGGCATCAGAAAAGGGCAGAGGAGGCAGCACAATCCTGAGGTCTGGTTAAGTTGCTGCCCAGGGAGGGACTGGAAACACCCAGTCATGAGTACAAGTGTGCATGAATCATCCTGAAAACTAGGGAATGGAGCAACAGTCACTCCCATGGGATACAGGCTGCCGTGGCCAGGAAGCTGAGCTCAAGGAAGCCAGGGACTGAGCCACCGGTTCAGGTAGACACAGCATAACATCAGCCCCAAGGACCCAGCAAGGCAGACCACAGGGCCTCATGCTGGTTTCCACAGAAGCAATCCTTCCTCACATAAGCACACTGCCTGCAGCCCACCTCACCAGATATTTGCCTTTGAGGCAAATAACTAGAGAGCACCAGGAGTCTGCATTCAGCTCCCCGATTAGCTCCCAATTCCCAGCCCTTCTCAAGCCCTTGCTGGACCCAGGACACATCGCAGGCAGCTGAGCCTCAGGCAAATGTCAAGAGAAGCAAAAGTGAATAATGTTGGTACTTTGAAAAACCCTGCTTTCAAGGAGGACATGACGCACACTTTCCACACCACTAACCTCATAAGAGGCAAGAGATGTATCTGCTCTCACATCCTTTGTGATCCAAGACCTACCCCACAGCGCCAGGTCTCAGTGATGCTGCAGTAGCACAGCCCCGCTGGGCACCGTGCTGGCCTCAGGGCTGCCAGGGAAGGGACAGGACTGACTGGCAACAGTAGCCTTGCAGCAGCTTGCCAGAAAAGCAGTGTCACCCAAGGCTGTGGTTTGCACTAACCCTGCTAACACACACATGACGTGGATCAGCATTTAAGCCATTGCAGGCGTGGGGGACAGTGGGTGGATTTTTGTGGGTTCTAGATAACAGCTACAATTAGGCATTGTTATTATAGCCATTAACTCTGGTTTCCTGTGGTAATGACAGCACTACCCAGTCAGAGGCAGTTTTGTCCCCCAGCTATACCTCATCTTTTTAAGTCTAAATTTCTTTGCTTGAGTCAGGAGGAGTCCTGTGCAGTTAATTGTTAATGCATTGATAGACACCCAAAGGTCAAGGGCAGAAGGCCCCTCTCCCAACAGGCAGTGGTTCACCAGCAGCGAGTCACAGCCATACAAGTCTGCTTTCCAGGCAACAGCTTACATGGGAAGAGAGGACATAACTCAAAGCAGCAACAAAAGGTGATCTATTGCAAGTCAAAGAGGTCCTTAGCAATTCTCTGGCCAGGTCCTGAGAAACATGTGTTTGGTAGGCATGACTTGATATTCTCTGGAGAAGCAGACAGGAGCCCTCCAGTGCTCGAGTTACGCTCTGCTGAGTTTGGACACTCATTTAAACCAGGGTTTCTTTGTGTTGTCAGAGCGCCCCAAGTCAGCTTGGTCACCCACCGCACGCTTGCTCATGACCACCAACAGGAAGCGGAGTGGGACAGGGCTACGGGCTGGTTTGGGCCTCCTCACCCACAAGGAAAACTCCCTCCCTGCCAGTCCTCTGCCTGAACACAGCAGCTGGACACTGCATCTGCAACTAGACAAGAAGCATCCTGCTCCTCTCTACTACAGGAAGCTTTGGGTACATGCCAAAGCTGCTGTGTAATTTGTCCCCAGAGCTCTGCCAGTGACACTCCTTCATCCCAAACCATGTGCCACTCAAGCTTGCGTTTGCTTCACCATTGTTTTGCATCTGGCAAGAAGCTAGAGCAGCACCAGCTGCCACACGCTGCCTGCCAAAGGCTGGCAGCACGGGCAGCCCATGCTGGCTGACAGGCAGCTGTGCAGGGTGCTGCGCTCCAAACAGGCGGCAGCAGAAGAGGAGCTGCTCTGCCACTTGTGCAGCACCACTGGTGTCAGGACATCATTTTCCAGAGCCTTGGGGATAAAGGCACTTCTCTTTCACAGTAGAAAGCACCTACAGCAAGCCCAGAGGCTGTCCCCAGCTCTTCACCTGGGGTGAAGGGTGGCTCCAGGGGCACACAGAAAGGCAGAGGGCTCCTCCAGCCCACACAGTGATTTGGCAATCACAGTGTAACCTGGGGCCAAGGGCACGGTGCTCTTCCTGCTCCGCTGGATTCTTTGCTACCCCTGGTTCACCTCTGACCAGGCACATCTCCTTCCCTGCCCAGAGGGGCTGCCAGCTTAGGGCTTTGCTGGTGGGAACTGAAAGGCTCTCGCTTCCCAGATTTGCTTGTCATTCCCCCTTCACTATGGGCCAGGCCCTGTAACCTAATGGTCTTTGGACTCTCTTCTACTTACAGCAAAAGAAATGCAACAAAACCCTTGGGGGACAAAAGCAGGGAGACTTGGCGTGACATGCCAGAAAAGAGATGGTGCAGCAGCTCTGTGAGCTGCCCATCACCCCTCACACCCCAGCCGGTCACAGGCCCTGGCTGCTCATCCTCCCTGCCATGCACTGCCAAAGGTCCTGACACTTCCAACATGAAGAACTTGCTCTGAGCTGTGGAGAGCTCTGCACCTGATCTCCACAACCAAGCTCCCAGGCTGCTGAGAGCACAGCCCCTGCAGAAACAAGGGAACCCAGCTGCTTGGGGCCCATTGCAGCCATCCCCTGGGGCGGGAGGAAGCAGGACTGCAGCGCAGTCCTCAACTGCTGCAGGACAAGCAGTGCTGGGCCACAGCGTGACATATGCTTCCAAGACAGCAATCACAGCCTGGGGGGAGGAGATGATGCAACAGGAGGTTTTAATATCCGGGCTCCCTCTTCCTGCTGAGATGAGTTGGGTACCCTTGAGTGTATGCAAGTCACTACTCAAATTCCCTCTCTTCCTCCGCTCGCAGCAGATCCTGGCCTGCCAACACCGCTCCCAGCAGGCTCAGCACAGCTGTCTCAGACCTGTTCACTGTGTGTCCCTGCTGAGCCAGCATGCAGTACTGAAACGCTGCATCACCACATTTATTCCTCGCTGCATGGAGGCGACCACCCCCCATGAAGCTCATTGTGGCTGGTCACTGTATGATGCAGAGGACCCAATATAAACTGGAAAAGGAAACCTCCTGTACCCCATGAGATCAGCTGAGCCCTTCCTCTGCACCTGAAACGAGGCCTGAGCAGCTCTACTGCAGCAGCCCAGCACAAGACCTTGTGACTGAAAGGATGTGCTACCTCCAGCGGCAGCAGGGAGCTCTGTCAGCACCCACAGACAGCTGCAGCAGGGAGCTCTGTCAGCACCCACAGACAGCTGCAGCAGGACTCAGATGCACTCCCAAAGCAGGAAGAGATTGGAAAGCTTTGGCATCAGGTACCATTATGGCCACACGGTGCGGATGACTGCCAGCATCCATACCCTTGAGCTTCCCGTGTCATGGAGGAGCTCACCTGCTTCTCCACTGCACCCCACAGCTGGAGAAACGTGGAAGGGACAGTGCTACCTACAGCCAGAGTACAGGGTCCAGCTGCTGCCTCCCTTCATCCTGCAGCCACCCTCACCTCACGGAAGCTGAGCTTCCCATCGAAGTCTTCATCCACCTCCTTGATCATGTTCTTCAGCCCCAGGTGGGTCTGTGGGGCTCCCAGCTTTTCCATCATCAGTTTCAGCTCCATCAGGTCGATGTACCCATCTCGTCCTGAGTCATACCTGCAGGGTGCAAAGGGAAAAGGGTCAGCCCTCATCATCCCCCATATCCATCGTCCCAGAAGAGGAACCATGCAAATGGATAAAGTCACAGGGTGGTTCAAAGCTTGGGGGAGAGGGGAAGCTGTACAGTGCTGAGATATATTAAGCACGGGGAAGTAGTGGGCAGCTTTGAGAGCTGTCTCATCAGAGAGAGAAGTACTCAGAGGAGCTCAGACCAAACCACGCACACAAAAGGAACATGGAGGAACTCAGCTTATCTCAGCAGGATTTCCATCTCGCCTACTTGCGTGGGCACAAAGGTTACTTACACACAGCTTACACCAGCACGGTGAGGCAAAGGCATGCTGGAGCCAGCCGCTGCCAGGTCTCCATCTCATTTAGAGCAGAAACACAGAGCAGAGAGCAACCAGAACCTCCCAGCAGAAAGTGGCCATCTCTCTTTGTAAGTAAAGCACACTCCCTCTAGCTGTTAAGATCTTTCCTCTCCAAAATGGTTTTGTGCTACACAAGCACAGTGCTTCAGGGCAGCCGTTCGTTCAGTGTCCCCAGGCAGAGCAGAAAGGCAATCCTGGGAGAGCACAACAATCCTGGCTGGCCCTGGGGGCTGCATCACAGGGCTGGGCAGGCAGTGGAAACCAGTGCCCAGTTCTAGGAGCAAGGACAGAGTGGGACCACGCTCCCAATGGAGAACAAAGGACAGCAAGGACTCCATAGGAGGAGAAAGCACCAGTGCAAGGGGGTGAATGCTTTAGGAATGGGGACACAGTGACCTGCTGTGCTTAGCCTGGGACTGCGCACCAATTCCTCCCCTGACATCTGCTGCAAGGGCAAGTAAAGCATCCGGCCCATCCAGCAACCAGCGCTTCACACCCACCAGGGCCATCCCTGAGTTTCAAAGTCCAAAGGCTAGAGGGATGGGTGCCCTGCTATCAGACAGCCGGTCAACAGCTCTCTCTGAACCTGCTCCTGCCATCAGGGCCCAGCACAGAGGTGGGGGTTCGCTTGGGAGAATGGAGCAGGGTCTGCCAGGCACAGCTCAGCCCTGGTGCACAGCTTGCCACTGGCCCCCTTGCCACCATCTCAGCCCCTGAGAGTTAAATCCTGTCAACCATTCAGAAAGGAAACCCGAGGCACGGCACTGAAGTTTTCCCTTTGGCAGGAAAACAGCCAAATCCTCCCACCCATCATCTTTCATTGACTGTTAGCTCTCTTCCAAACAAATGAGGGCTGGAGTCATCCCAGACCAAGACCTGCACGTTGTGGTTACCCTGGAAGAAAGCCCTTTGCATCTGAGAAACCTCACAGCCACAGAGGAAGCTGTGGCAAAGGAAGGCATGAACAAAGCCACTGGCCCCAAGCTACTCATGGGGCTGCAGCCCTGCTTTGTGCTGCCCACACAAGAGCTCTGCTCCTGTCTTCATGGGCACAGGGAGTTTTTCCCCCAAACTGGGATGGCCTCCATGATCCAGAGTCCCACCACCTCCACAACCATCTTTTATACTCTCTATGACTATTTCCAAGGGTCCCAGGTCCAAGAGATAGCAAACAACAGGGACATCACCACTGGGGTGGTGTGCAGCTCCTGCTACCAGTCTGCCTGCATACTCCGCACCCAGCAAATCTACAAGCCCACCAGGACAGACAGCTTTCTGGAAAACTTGGAAAGAAACCTCCCTCGGAGCAGAAACCAGGTCACAGACCAGAGATGCCACAGGGAGGAGAGGCAGCAGGTTCATCACAGCCAGGCATCAGTTAATTAAGGCACACGTTCACAGCATTACCCAGCCCAGCTCCGAGACGCACTTTCAAGACCTCACAGAAGCATAATAAGTGCAAGATTTAATTGTTGATTTGTTTTTCCTTTAAGTTTGGGAGAAAGGGTGTGGACCCATCCATTCCTCTGGAGTAAGGCTGTTGAGAGGCAGTGCCTTTGATCAGACAAAGCAGCAAAGCATACAGTGGCAGGAAGGCACTTGGGGTTGGGTTTTTTTTTCCCCCAGCAAGCTCACACTGCTCTTTGGCTGCATGCAGAAAGCAGGGCAACACAGAGGCGCCCACCAAAGGCTGCCATCCAGGGTCAGGACACTGCCCAGCCCCTCTTGGAGGCATTGGATGATGGAGATGAAGGCAGGAGGAGGGCACAAGCCCAGCTCACGCCTGCCATGCTCATCTCACCCTTCTGCCACAGACTCTATCCACAGGCAAACATTGGTGCCTGCCCTGGTAATGAGCATGGGATAAATGGCCCGAAAGGGTTAAGCACGGGGTACGGCTTCAGGGCTCGTCATCCCTACAGAGAGGCAGCACAAAGCCAGGATTGTGAGAAATGGGGTCTTGCCAGCAGCAGGCCACTGTTGCAGAGCAGCACGCTGTACCAGCCGCACAATGGGTGTTGAGCATGCGGGGCCGGGGTACAGCTGGCGCCGAGCTGCAACCCGAAATCAGGTTAGCAGCCCCTTGCACTTGGGGACAGCCAGAGGGATGCTGAAGCCCCCGGACGCTCAGGGCCAGCCCCGCAGAGCGACAGCACAATCCTGCAAACTGCTGCATTCCCTCCCCACCCCCCTCACCTCCTAAAACAGCCCAAGTATTTTAGGACCTGGGTACAGCCACTCGGCTGCCACGGAGCTGTGCAGCCAGACTATTTAGGGAGAAGCGTATTTATAGGGCGTGAGAGACAGCGTAATTCATTCCCTGCTGCCTCCGGCACTCAGCACCACAGGGCACAGTGCAGGCTGCACCTTGCTGGTCAGCCGATGCTCCTGGCACACCTCAGCCTTACCAAAACCCCCCACTGGCTGCCTTTTGAGAGCTCCCAAAACACCACTGTGTGCTTTTTGGGAGCCCCCTTTCAGGGTCCAGGGCTCCAGCCAGCCCCCAATACCGCTCTCACCCATTTCACCACCTACACAACAGCCTGTCCCAGTGGTGGACCCCAGTCACTCACAGGTAGAGCTGGAGGAGGGCACCAGGACAAGTTTGGCCCCAAATGCATCCCAAGAAGCCATTCTGTCCCATATTCCAGGAGTGGCACAGCAAGAACACGCAGCACTCTGGTGCTTCGCCAGCCCTCCCGCCCCACTGCCACCCGCTGTCCTGCCATGACACCGGAGCTTTGCTTCCTTCAGGCTCCAACCTCGCCAGGCTGCCAGCCAAGCCTCACCCCAGTGACATGCAGGCATTACAGACAGAGGGGCTCTTGTGCCACAGGCAAAGATGTCTCACATCTGTCAGACCAAGTCCAGGAGCAGCGAGTCAGTGCCACAGCCATGGTGGGTCCCCACCTGCGACATCTGGGATGCAGCCGGCACGGCAAGGCCTCGCAGCACCACTGCAGCAGCGCTCCTGGCAGCGGATGAGACACAGGCAGCGGCTGCCAAAATCTGCTGCAACAAGGATGCACCCAGATTCCCACACTGGCTCACTTCCACACGGGCTGTGGAAGCACTGGGGGAGGAAAGCAGGAGCAAAAACTGGGGGAGACAAGAGGGAACGCTTGCTGAACACACTTGCTGCTTAAGAGCAAGAAGTGTGTTACACATGATTACAGCCCAAGTACAACCACTGTACTGGTGTTACGCAGCACAGCTGAGGGGTTACACCACAGAAAAGGATCAGGAAGGGAGGAAAAAGGAGATGCCTATACTGACTCGGCAGTCACCTCCCCAGCTGCCCGAAAAACCCCAACAGGGGAAAAAAAAAATATAGTTGAATGAGGATTCCCAAATCCTGAATAATCAAAGAGCAGTTTTTAAACATTCACACTTCTTGAGAAAGGTTGGTAAGAAAATCTGCCCTCCCTGTAACATTTACTGTACCTGAGCTCGCTCCACACACTACAGGCACCTGCACTTTGATCTGCAGTCCCTGCATGCTGCAACGGCCTAATACAGGCTTTGAAATAAAGCAGTTGGAATAATAGTGCTGAAGTAGTAATAATCTCTTCTTAGATATTTCACAATCCTTTCTAAGTAGCACTTTACTCCCTCTTAGTGTTGTGCTTCACCTCATGTGGAGGGTGAGGTGCTGATCTCTTCTTCCCAGGATCCAGGGATAGGATGCGTGGGAACGGTTCAAAGGTGCCTCAGAGAGGCTCAGACTGGACATTAGGAAGCATTTCTTTACCAAGAGGGTGGTCAGACACTGGAACAGCCCTCCTAGAGGGGTGCTGATGCCTCAAGCCTGCCAGTGTTTAAGAAGATTTAGACAATGCCCTTAATATGCTTTTGGGTCAGCCCTGATGTGGCCAGGCAGTTGGACTAGACAACTGTCATAGGTCCCTTCCAACCGAAATATTCTACTCTGTTGCTGAGAGCTTTGGAAACAAATCCTCCATACTGGGGTGGAGACAGAAACAGGTTCCTCAGCCATGCACAGCTCCATCCTTCCAAGCCCAGGCAGCAGGAGCTCTCCTGCTCTTTGAGGGACACCAGGGCAAGATGAAAGCCTCCTCCAGCAAGACTTCTGAGGTGTTGGGTGACATCCCAAGGCACTGAAGCCTGCAGGGCCCAGGTTGGGTGCTTGGTGCCCAAGGTGGGTGGGTCCCCATGGGGATGACCTCCCTGACTGCTGAGACTCCAGAGAACAGCTGGTCACAGACCAGCCGGTAGCACCAGGAGCATGGCAGACCTGGAACAAGTGGATCTGCTGCAGCACATCAGACAGGCCCCTTGGTGCAGCAGCACCTGGCAAGGGGCTCCTGAGCAGCTCCAGGAGGGCAGGGGGCCATCACAGCCTCTCCCACTGGCCAGGCAGAAGGCACTCATGAAATGCGTGGGCAACACATGAAATTCCCTGAATACAAAAGCAACATCGAGGCTGGAATTTCTCCACTCCCTCGCACCCCACAGATGAAGCTGGTGGCTGTTTTCCTCCCCTCTACATACCTCAAAAAGGTCACTCCCATCAGGCACAGCCTCGCAGCCTGGCTTTCACAACCCCCACTGCCATTTCCCCGGACAGGATAGCACCAAGGGGAGCTGTGAGACTCCAGAGCTCCTGAGGGTTTGCTCGCAAGACTTGGGGAAGGGAGGTTATCATGGTTACCATAGTCCCCACACATTGTCAGAATAGTCACCTAATTAGGTCACATTATAATTAGCCTGAGCTGCAGACTTCCTGGTCCCTCTGCCAAAAAAAATACCCACCCCAAGAGCTGCCAGCACCCAGCAGCCTCCACATGCTTCTGCACAGCCTCAGGACCTGCAGCAGATACCCACATCCCATCTCAGGGGGGGAATGGGCCTGAAATGGGGGATGCTACCAAGAGGAGGCGCGGATCAGAGGAAGAAAAATGAGCTTGATCATGGCAGCAGGAGGGAGGACCATAGTTTCTGCTTTGGAAGGATGCTCCCAGCACAGCAGCACTTGGATGAAGCACTGGATTTCAGGAGGTCCAACGTTCAGATGGGCCCTTTGCTTTCACCCTGGCACAGGACAGTCACAGCCACCAGCTGTACAATAGGACACCCTGACAGACACCAGAGCAGCCGCTACCACCAGAACTCCCTCTTCCCAGCCAAAATGCCCTGACCCAGCCCACATCACACCCGGGTCCCACAGGCTCAAGTTTAGTCTGAGTTAGATTTACAAGACCCACTAAACAGGTAAGAAACACTTCTGGATGGGAAGCCTGATAACAGAAACCTGGCATGCCGTGGCACTGAGATGACACATCCCTGTCCCTCAAAGGCTTATTTTTTTACCATTAGTCAGAAAGACCCCAGGTTGTAGTGGCCAGGGCCAATAAGCCATACAGCAAATAAAAGCCTTAATCACATTAACTCAAGCTCTGACTGGCAGGAATTAAGGGGAACATTTCCTCTCCTCCTGGGGCACGTGGCGTCAGCCAGTACTTGAAACAGGTCACTGGGAGCAGATGGAGCAAAGACCAGATCCTCCACCACCACTAACACCAGGTGCCTGTAAGAGTGAAAACCAGGACGGGGTTTTCCATCCGCCTGTCTGGGGAGCACAGGGGGAGCACGCAGCCGGGCTGCTTCCCCTTTTGGCACAGCCGGCCAGCGCTCAGCTGCAAGAGTCCTCACAGGGCACACAATGTTTTCCAGCTACACTGACCAGCTGATTAGCATTCAACTGCAAAGCCTAGGTTTTCCTGCTTACAAGGCCAGCGTTTAATGAGCTCATTGTTGAAAAATTCGGCTGCAATTCAGCTCTTCCACTTTTTATTTCTCAAATCACTGCTGTTCCTTTCCTCATCCCCACTGAGGCAGTGCTGCCGCCTGCACTGGGCTCTCGCCTGCAGCTTCTGGGCACTGCAGCTGCCTGTGCTGCTGTTTGTCCTCCTGCCCTCGCAGCACCACTCTCAGCCCTCTCGCAGAGCAGGATCCCGCTTTAACAGTCATCAAGAGGGGCGCAAGAGCAAGCGGAGCAGCAGTCTCGCCCGGACCACCTCCCTTCCTGCACCCAGCTGCTGGCGCGACACTGCCTGTGCAACAAAGAGCTCCAGCGAGCTTACAAAAGCCTCTCGCCTGGTCTCCCACTGTGACAGCCCTGGCTGGGACCAGCAACACCCCGCTGTGTCAGGACTTGGGAATGTTCAACCCAGCTCTTGGTCTCCTCACAATGACCCCAGCTTCCAGCTTATCTAAGACAGCTTTCAGGTAGGAGGAGGACCTAACAAATTATAAACCCTGCTGTGGTCACCTCCATCAGCTGAAGTAGGTCTCTGCACCTTGCCGTGACAGCCCATGAAGCTGCCCTGTGGCCCTGCCGCCAGCTCACCCCCAGTCCAGCAGCCCTGCCTGTGGCTCACTGGCACACGTGGCTGCCTGCCTGCCCCCTCTCCGTGGGGTGGGAGGGTATCAGTCCCCAGAAGCACAGGGGCTTGTAGTGTCGGGGGGAAACAAGCTCTGAGGCACATCCCAGCTGCAGGAGCCAGGACAGGGCTCGTAGAAGAGAGAAGAGGGCAGGATTACAGCCCTGGAAGGGCCAAGCCTTTCTGCTTACAGAAGCAGCTCTGCAGTGTCACTGGTAGCTTGACTTTAATACAAAGCTTCCTGCCGGGAGGGTACCCCCAGCCCAGCCCCCAGGAAGCCACACTCGGTCTGGGTGCGCGGGAGGGAGCACAAAGCCTGGCCAGGGGCCGCCGGGCACGTTCGGGGTTGCAGAAGGCAGACATCCAGCGCCGCTGCCAGGTCCTGGGACACAGAGCCCAGGTGCCCCAGGGTGCGGGGCTGCAGCGCCTGTGCTCCCCAAACTCCCCCCGCCCCGTTCCGCGCAGCGTCCCCCAAAGCCCCCCACAAACTGCCGTTGTCCCGAACTCCGGCAGAGCGGAGGCAACCCACGGCCGTGAGCTCCGGCCCCGAGCCCGAGGCAAACCCTACGACCCCCCCAAAGCACAGGGATCAGATGGCGCTGGTAACCCGCCGCAGCTTCTTCCAGCCCGACCGCAAAACCGCGGAGAAATGCGAACATCTCGCCAAGAGCAGGCAGCCTCGCTCCAGATGTGCCCCCAGGGAAAAGCGCTGGGAGGGTCCGCGGAGGGGAGGGCAGAGCCCCGAACCCGACGGCAGAGCCCGGGCCGGAGAGACCCTCCCTCCTCCGGCGCCCCTGTGCCCCCCCCGCCGCTCCCGCCCCACTCACAC
>VWZZ01000333.1:0-10530 GCA_013399095.1 Psophia crepitans
CAAAGTAGACAATGATTCAGTTTCGTAGTCTCCAAGGCAGCAATACCAAAAGCCCACCAGTACCCCTTTGGGTCCTTGAAATCCCCTCTCCTGCAGAAGTCTATGCCAAGGATGCACGGAGCCTCTGGGCCAGTCACAATGGGGTGCTTTTCCCAGTCATTCCCCGTTAGACTCATTTCACCCTCCAGCAGAGTCAACTGTTGGGATCCCCCTGTCATACCAGAAATACAAATGGGTTCCACCCCTTCATAGCTTGATGGCATCAGGGTACACTGTGCACCAGTGTCCACTGAAGCTTTGTACTCCTGTGGATCTCATGTGCCAGGCCATTGGATCCACACAGTCCAATGAACCCAGTTGTCCCTTTCCTCCACCTGGCTGGAGGCAGGCCCCCTCTAATCCTGCTTGTAGTACTCGTTACTTCTTGTAAAAACTATGTAAAAGTCCCTTCAAGAGGATCATAAGTACTATCACTTTATATGGGGAACTGTCTGCTGGAAACTGAAGTTACATTTTTGCTGGAAGAATCCCCTTTTTGTATTCATTTTTCCTTGTAACTCGCCTACTCCTGCCTCTAGGGTCAAAATGAGTTCTCCATCCCACTTGCTCATGTCCTCTCCGTGGTCACATAGGTAAAACAACAGGGTGCCTCATGATGTGTATGCTCTACATGCTCTTCCTTGAGCAGAGAAACGCATAATCCGAATAGCTGAAGTACTGGCCCAAACAGGTGGGCAATAGCACATATCCTCTCTGAATTGCTGGATTCCTGGGAAAGTTTTTCCACAGCTGAGATGAGGGAGGAAGAGACATTTCCTTCATATTGCTGCAGTTGGCCAGCCACTTCATCCACTGTTGGTGCTTTTCCAGTCCATTGCTGTCAGTGAGTTGGTGTATGACGGTGGTGCACTGCGTACAAACTTTTGCCACATGAGTCAGGTACATCAGACTTCATCAGGACCTGTGGGTAACTGCACATTGTCTGGGTGATAATAAACCATCTCCCACATGGCTAGTTCCCCCATGTACTGGATACCTCTTTCCGTGGTGGTCCACTTGCCTGGCCAATATACGTCATCTTCTCTGAAGGCATACCTTTCCCTCATGCTTGGCAGAAGTTGTCTCCAGAGGCTGAGGGCCTGCGTCTTTTTCCCAATCTCCTTGTCAATGCCCCCTTCCCTAGACAGGGATCCTAGCTGCTTGGCTTCCCTACACTGTAATGCCAAGTTACTGGCCCCATTATCCTAGCATTGGAATGGCCAGGTAACTGTACTCACCTATAAGGTGGCTGAAATCTCTTCTCAAATCTCACAGCTCACTCATGAACAGGGATTGGGTGATGACCTCTGGTTCTGCCTCTGATGGTGCCTTTGCCTCCTGTTCTTGTGATGGTCCAGGTTCATCATCATCCCTTACGAAGTGAACTGATGGGGGTTTTTGTGTATTTCTTCTTGTGCATAGGGGTGCCTGCTACCGGCCCAGGCTGTTGGTTTTGATTTTTTTTATTTTTTTTTTTAGTTCAGCTGCTCTGCCTGTCTCCGGGCTTTGAGTAGCCCCAGTGCCTGTCACTCTCATTTTCCCTCTCCTCCCCCTAATCAGACTGCCTCATACATTTGGTAGATTCTGGCCAGGGCCCAGTGCAACGCAGTAAGTTGTGCCTCTTTGGAACAGCTACAGCATTTTCCTTTCCAATAGTCTGCCATAGATCAGGGTCCTGTAGTTGTTCAGGAATGAAGTTCCAAACCACTGGGGATGAGAAGTTTTCCAGATGTCTGTACATACTCTCCCAGATGCTGTGCCACCCCTGACTATTCAGCCTCAGGGCAGATCTCTGTGTGGTATTCTCAAAACAATTTTTTGTAACCCTAAACAAGACCTGAAACACATTCAGGAGCTACAGTAATAAGGGCATGCTGGCTTGAACATCTCAAGGATACTCAAAATTCTCAAAAAGCTGGCTTGTAACCAGCTTGAAGGAAAGAGAGGACGTGAAAGACCGGGAGGAAGTACCCCCCATCTTCCCTATAAATTGGGTGTGATTATTAATAAATTCCAAGAGATGCCATCCGAGGTATGGGCATGACAGCAATACCGCATACAGATACCAGCTTAACCTCATGACCAGTGATGGTATCCTATCATAAGTTGATACCACACAGTACAGCAAAATGAGAATCCGGACCCCTCTCCCAGAGGTGAGAAACGGCGCCGCAGGGACTGCATGTAGTAAGTACGGGTTTACATACCACAGCCACGTGAACAAACAAAACACCATTGTGACCAGCAACTGTTTAATATCATAAATGCCTATAACAACTTTGTTCTAGTGTGCTCGGGTCAGATGGGGCATTGTTTCAACCCTTTCTGCCCCACGTTGGGTGCAAAAAAGGATTGTCATGGTTTAGCCCCAGCCAGCAGCTGAGCACCACACGGCCGCTTCCTCTCCTCCCACACCTATGGTGGGATGGGGAGGAGAATCGGCAGAAAAAGGTAAAACTTGTTGGTTGGGATAAGGACGGTTTACTGGGACAGCAATGGAAGAGGAAAATAACAACAGTATGAATAAAAGAATTTACAGAGTGGGTGACACACAGTGCCATTTGCTTGTTGCCCTGAAACCACATGCCCAGACTGTCCCTGGGCAGCGCCCTTAATATACTGAGCGCAAGGTCAAACGGTATGGGATACCCCTTTGGCTAGGTTGGGTCAGCTGTCCTGGCTGTGTCCCCTCCCAGCTTCTTGTGAAAATTAACTCTGTCCCACGCAAAAACCAGGACAGGGTTTTTATTTGTTTCTGGATATTTCAGTTTGCAATTTGCAGTTGTGCAAAATGAATGGTATTTGTTCAGTTGGTACCGAAATGTTTGTGGTCTGTAATTTTCATAAATCTCTTTCCTGATACATAATTCCGTTACTGCCCTAAAGGCAGAAAGAGCTTTAAGTGTACCTTCCATCAAAACAGAATTTTACCTGCTGACCTATGAAGGACTCTTCAGATAAAGTTAGTTTTGCTGTACATGAAGTGCTGTTAAACTTAAATAAATCTAAACAGAACGAATCTGTACATTCTGAAGTCCAAGTGATGTGCGGTACATGTGACATAACATATGGTTTAAGTTGCAAAGTAAAAATTAAAGGCCCTTGGTAAAATTGCTTAGTCTGTAACTCAGAAACCAGATGCTTAAGTTGTTTAGAAGCAAGGAAGAAATAGCTTTGGTTTCTAGAAAATGGAAAACAAGTTATTACCCTAAGTCTGCTGTCAGAAGAGTCACTGTAAAAAGGTGACGTCTTGCTCAGCAGGTCTGTTTCTAGCCTGTATTTCAGGGTCTGTTTTCCTTATTTTCTTTTCTTCCTTCCTCCCGATGAACGCATTTGCTCGCGTCGGTTTTGCAGAGCCAGCGCAGTGTTGATCGAGGGGGTCTGGCAGACACAGCAATCGGAATTGTCAACTGCTTTGCCAAATTCTGCACGGCTGACAGCTGTGCGAGCCCACTGGGGACCGTGGGAATGTGCACGTGTCCCTGTGCGTGAGCTTGGCCTGTGGTCCCGGTATTGCTGGTAGTGATGGGCAATGAGAAAAGAGCCCAGGATGACTCAGGAGTGTATTGCAGAGTTGGCAATGTTGGGAGAACATCTTCTGTTTGTAAACTGAGACTTGAGACGGAGCACAGAAGCACAGTAAATCTGGAATATCGCAGGGCCTCTTAAAGTCTTTTTTTTAATCTTCTCTTCCCTTTCCCCTCCATATCCACTCAAAGGAGGTATTGTTTTCAGTCTACTCAGAAGAGAGCTGCTTGCTTGGAGTGTGGGAATGAAAACCAGAAAAAGCTAAAACTCTAGTTTCTTCTATATGGAATATTCCATTTTGTGAAAATTACCCTAAACTGGTAAGACAGCAGAACAAGTTCTCTGTGAATTCAGGCCATTTTATGCCTTCAAGGCTTCTCCCTCAAGAAGCAAAGAAAATAATAATAAAAATAAATCCAGCCATCCAATTAAATATTGGAATTTTGACAATTTAGGCGTAGTAGTTAAACAGAGCCCCTTCCTCCTTTTGTTTTTGTCCGCCTATTCTAAACAAGCCCAAAGCGCTTTGCAGGCTACAAATGGAGGTCATACAACACAACCCAGTCCCTGTGGTCATTAGCCAGAAAACTGAAATACAGATGTCTCTGGGGCAAAACAAAGGAGTTTTTAAGTAGGACACAACTTCAGGACAAGGAAAGGATGTCATTGAGCTGAGCTGAGATTTTCAAGGTAACTAAAGTGAGTTACCTTGGACTGTAATTTCAAGGGTCTGCAGATAGCTAGCAAAGGGACCACAGCCTTACGTGGTTTTATTGTTGAGTTTGCCTCTCTCCTCAACACCCATTTCTCGCTCCGTCTCCCCTTTGATACATGGGGTTTAGTTTGCAGCATCCCATTTTGAAGTTGCTATGTAGAAATTCTGTTGTTCTTCCATCTGAATGTCATGGCAAGGTTGAAGGTCTCTCTCTTCAGCCAAAGTATAGGAAATTTTTTCTGAGCTTGGAATAATTTCACTACTGTGGCAACTGGGGGAATAAAATACTCCTGTGGAACTTGTCAAAATAGAAGTGTAAACAGAGGCTTTGAAAGCCTGTGTTTCAACTGGACAAGAAAGCACCTTCTCAAGCTGTGATGGTTGATAGGTGTTTACAGTATTTTGACAATAAATGCTCTAAATCGTCTAAAAAAATTAAAGGAAACATTTTAAAAGTAAGTATTTCTAAGATTCTGCTAGATTCTGTCAACTCATTTAAATGTGGTTCCACAGAATCACCGATATTCAGTTGTAGCAATTATCATTGGTTTTATTTTTTAATTTTAGTTTACAGTAATGGCAGGAGAGCACCTGAAGATATGGCAGGGAATGTTTCTAATCAAAACTGCAGGCAGGGAAGAGTTATTGTTTGAACCCTGCGCAGCTTCTAAATCTTAACTGCATTGCTGTGAACATGGGATTTCTGTCTTCCCGTTCTGTTAAAGGATTTTTTAAAAAAACCTGTTGATTATACCACCATCTGGGGACTTGCAATAATTTTTGGAAGTGTGAGAAGTAGTCTCTGTAGTCGGTCTGTGTAGAAAAATGCTGTTGGATACGTGGCAAAGCTCGTGTGTGCAACTACTGCAGAATTGTGATATGATTGACGTGAATTTAATGGGACTCTTTGGCAAGAGTCCTTACGAAACTGGCTGTGTGAGACCCACTTACAAAATAATGGTTTTGCTCGTTGGGAAGCGTATGAAGATGTTGCCTCTCTCCAAAGTGAGTGATCAGGCAGGGTTCTTCACCTCTTGCTTTGTACAGGTGTCTTCTCATATTCCTACCTTAGGAATACTGTGTTCAATTTTGGGCCCCTCACTACAAGAAGGACACCGAGGTGCTGGAGCATGCCCAGAGAAGGGCAACGAAGTCGGTGATGGGTCTGGAGCACAAGTCTCATGAGGCACGGCTGAGGGAACTGGGATTGTTTAGCTTGGAGGAGGCTGATGGGAGACCTGATCACGCTCTGCAGTTACCTGGAAGGAGATTGTGGTGAGGTGGGTGTTGATCTCTTCTCCCAAGTAACAAGTCATAGGACAAGAGGAAGCGGTCTCAGGTTGCTCCAGGGGAGGTTTAGATCAGATATTAGGAAGAATTTGTTCGATGAAAGAGTGGTCAGGCATTGGAACAGGCTCCCCGGGGAGGTGATGGAGTCACTGTCCCTGGAAGTGTTCAAAAAGCATGTAGACCGTGGCACTTCAGGACATGGTTTAGTAGACATGGTGGCGTTGGATTGACGGTTGGACTTGATGATTCTAGAGGTCTTTTTGAACCTTAAAGATTCTGTGATACCAGTCTGGCAAGCAACCAAACCTAACTTTTGGGGATTGGGATGGGACATGAAGCTGAAGTAATGAGTTGAGTGATACTCAGGTCTTCTTACAGAACTAAAATAACATCTACTGCCCTTGCTACAGCCGTGTGATGTTATTTCAACAAAAAGAAGCCCCCCAAGCATAATGTCTGTGGGAGAGGGAATAATGGAATTTAATGGGAATAAGTACATGAGTCTTGCTCCATAATCCCTGTTTGGTGATGCTGTCTATAAATCTCTGGCTGAGATTAGTTTTAGTATTAAACAGGACTCCTCATTTTAACAAAATGAGAGCGCAGCCGAGACATTAGCTCATGAGTCTCAATCTGCTGTTGCATCCCATAATTCATTTAGCTTTTCAGTTGGTCTGTCTGCCTTTGAAGCTGTGAAATGGGTTAAGTTCGTAATCCCTTCCAAAACTATGGGAAGAGTTCCATGCCATTAAATCCTACCTCAGGGGAAGGACTTGTTGCAAGGATGGTGCAACTTTTTTTCCAGAGCATGTGAAAGCACTGTGTCTTGGAAGAGAGGAGAAGACAACCAAGACTGTCTACTAGAAAAGTATGTGGGTTGTGGATAGAGAAGTAGCCTGGGGGTGGGCTGTTCCATCAAGGGCTGACAGAGCAGAGGGACACACTGCCTGTGTCATCCCTCCCGCTCTGTCATTTCCCCCTCCCCCCACCTTTCTTCCTTTGTCTCGGAAACAGCAAGACAAAATTAAATAGGAATTAAGAAACGATATGTCACCCATATAATGCTTGTAGGGTCAACCTCTTTTTCTTCACCTGCTTCCATCTCTTCTATCTTGGCTGGCCTTTTAGAGAAGGCAGTGCCAGTTGTGTGTTGCAGACAGCTATGACAGTGGTTGGTTCCAAGTGATTTTAACATGGAAATAATAAACACAGAGTGCTAACTAAATAACCGTAGAAGAACAGGAGACTGTTCTCTCAGGTGATGTTTGCCACTTCTCAATTCAACGTCTCCTACTCATCTGTAAGGTCATCAGGGAGGTCCTGCAAATCCTGGCTTTAATTTGATAATTTAGCTTTGCCCAGATGTTCATGTTTTAGGTTCCTTGTTCTTGCAGCTGTTGAGAGTGATCCTGCTGGGTCTGAACACCGCATCTGTGTGACATGGAGGCTGAGTGGAAGCGTAGGTAGGAGATGTACAGTGAGCCTGGCTGGTTGCTGTGTAAGGGTTTTTCCTCAAGCATTGATTTTTATGCAAAAGTATATTGTAGCAGAATCACTGGAGCTCTTAAAGTCTATAATTCTTCAACAGTGTCCTAGATCAGCATTATTTTAGGGCTGGTAACCTTCTACTGATCTCCTTCTGATTTGAGTAATGCTAATTTAAAATATATTTATATTTGTGTTGATATATATGATGGGGAGAAACCAACTTTTCACCAGAAGTGCAAGTTGAAATGAATACATTTCAGTAAAGAGAATCATGGGTTAATTTTTTCAAGAGATTTTGCGGTAACTCTTTCAAAGACAGACTCTTTGTAATTTAATGCCTGAACTTTTTTCCTTTTTGGAAATGGAGAAAGTGTTCTTTCCTCCAGCTATTTTCAGTGAGCCAGTTCCTAGAATTTTATAGAGAAAGGATAATATTTAGGTCATATGAAGTAGGTTGTTGGAGGCTTACTTCAAATATACTGTAAATATCATAGCAACAGTTATAAAAGAAGGAAAATAGTCAGCTCTCAGTATTAAACATCAAGTAGATCAGCTAGGCTATTAATTAAAACTATATGAGATGCAGTGTAGTGCCACATTAGGCTGTGTGAATGAACCAGTAAGATTTTCTGTCAAAGAGGAGAAGTAACCATCCAAGAAAAGTAAATGTGGGAAGGTTAAAGGTGGATTATTTTTTTTTTAGTGGAATAAACTAGAGAGAAAAAGTAATATTTTTTTTGTTGTCCATCAGAAGAGGCTCTGTAGCTCTTCAGGGAACAACCGGAATCTTTGGCACTTGAGCTGGGAAGCGTCGTATGTGCCACCCAGGCATACAATGCTGGAGAGCTGCAAGGATAAATACAAATTCAAGACCTGTGAACATAAAAACATTTCTGAATGTAATATTTTCTCCCGTAGTCAAACAGAGTTTCTTGAAATCCTATGAATGGCTTGACAGAAATCAATGAGAATTAATAAGTAGACTTGAAAAATTTTTTCCTATATACACCAAAGTTGTGCAGTATCAAAAGGGAGTGTTAGAAACTGGCCTAGGTGAGGGCTCAGTTGAGTACAGAGAGTCCTACGGTGGCACCTGGTCAAATTAAGAAGTTAATCTCTTCTCTATCACAAACAGTCACATGTTACATGTTGGCTCATGGGTAAGTGCTCATTAGTGACTGGGAGCTGCTCATATCACTTTTCTGGGCCTGAAGAGATCTTCTCCAAGGAGGTGTGACTATGCCAGTTCAGGGAGGGTTAAGTCAGGCCAGAAGAGGCACTTCCATGGCTGTGTTACCCCATCATCCCCAGGCAAGGGGGCTACCTGAGCTCCTGGACAGCCACCACTGTGGAGGGGACCTGGGCAGGGTGTTGATGCTTTGCAGCTGGTCCGACAGAGAAGTCCCTGAAAGGATGAGTACACAAGAAATCTTCTGTGAGCAGTTCTGCCTGGATCCAGCCTGAAGTATGCTCCTGAGGGGAAGTGGACAGTTGGAGAGAATTTGGCCACCAGGCCAGCTTTCAGGCCATGCGTAGAGTGAAGATGGTGTCTTCTGCATCCTGTATTTTTGCATGTTGATTTGTCTCTGGCAGCTGTAGGCAACAAATACAAGCACGGATGGAGTGCTTGTGAAGTGATGTTTCCCTGTGGGTGATTGCTGTTTGGAGAAACGTGATGTGGGAGGTGGGAAGAGGGTTTTTCCTCCCCATCCTTTTCATATTATCATCGTTTCACACTAGTGTCATTACGGAAGGATCATAGAGACAGTATTAGGTCTGCACTCTCACAGCTCTTTGCTTCAGAGGGGCAGAAGGAAAAAGGTTTTGTACCCTATGGCTTGTCTTCATCTTACCTGTCTTCAGGCACCTGTGGTTCAGCACGGAGCTCGCTGGACAACCGCTGTATTTGGGAGGTGGATTGGGCACATGGAGTAGATGAAGCAGTCTTGGAAGTCCTTTGAAAAGCAATTAAATTTGCCTGTCACTTGCTATTCAAATATGTCCAAATTATACGTTGATTATATGTTACACTAAAGTGCTGTTTTGTAGAAGATGCTGAGCTGTAGGTTTGGTTTTGGTTTTGGGGTGGTTTTTGGGGGGTTGTTTTGGTTTTTTGGTGGGTTTTTTTGTACCTGCTAAGAGTGCTATAAAGTAAGAGCTTATGGAACTGAAAAATGAACAGGTTGAAGTATACCCTCAGTAAAGCAGATGGGTGAAGAACTCTAAACCAAAATCCTCCCTGCCCCCAGATGATGTAATTAGGAAAAGAACGCAGGAAAAACAAGATTGTGTGAAAATCAAGCTCTGGTGTCACAGGGTAAGCCCCCAGTTGTGGCTTACCTTTCTGTTCCCGCCCTCCAAACACTGATGGGATTGTAAATTGCTCTCTGTTAAATGTATGCAAACCAGATTGTACAAAGCAATGATTTAAAACAACAACAGTCTTTCATCTTTGGTGAAGCCAACAAATATTATAAAATCTAAATTGTCTGGAAGAAGTAGTTTATCTTCAAGTCCTGACAGCATTCAGCAGCTGAAATGTATAAATGCACTCAATTCTGGCTTTTGAGCCTAGATTTAATGAGATGCTCGGAGGGAAATCTTTGGACAGGCTTATATAAATTGTAAAAATGGGCCACTGTGTTGTCACAGATAACTATTTTTTTCAACTTTTGATCCATTTTTATAAGTAATCATTTTATCAGACAACACTTGGGTCTGCTCTTTACCTGTTCTTTTTGAAAATAATTTTCAACAGTAACAAATAATCATAGGCTGGAAATGGAGTCCTGTCACTGATGCTACTGAATAACAACTGACGAACGTCAGGCGGCACGTGAGCTACGGGGCTCTGCGTGGTGCAGGATGCACCTACCTGTGGTTGAGCCCCAGCCTTCCAGTTTATAACTGGTGCAGGAAGAATGGAGGAATAAAAGGGGAAGGGTGTGGTGGGGGTTAAAGCAGAAAAGTGTTTTGCTCATGGTGTCTTAGTCTAAAAAAAAAAGTGTAACCGATATCTGAAAGGTGTGAGAGCTCACACTTCCTTACAACTGACTTTCTTCTGTCATAGCACTTTGTAATTTCACTGAGCAACCTGCCCTTCTCATTCGCCGCTGGGTGTAGTGCAGTGGTGAGAGATGTTGTCTGAGCTCAGCATCTTCCACGTAGTTAGGAAATGGCCCAGAATGTTTTTAAAAAGAAATACATATTAATATGAAAAAATATTTTTTGGCAAAGATGTCCTGGTAAGAAGTAGAATCGACGTGGTTTTGCATCAAATCGTAGAAGAAAATTGTTAAATTTGATCTGGTATCTGCTCACTAATTATGAACTGAAATTTCTGGAAGCAAAGGAATGCACTTTGTTCTCCTTGCTGTTGATGGCTTAAAATAAGTTAGTCTAAAAAGTATACGCTCTTAGTTTTTCCTCCAGTACAGATACCAGAGTCTACAGCTTTTTTTTTTTTTTTT
>VWZZ01000333.1:11997-31598 GCA_013399095.1 Psophia crepitans
TTAAGGAAAGGTTAGACGCGGTACTGAAGGACATGGCTTAGTGGTTAATAGGTGGTGGGGGGACGGTTGGACTGGATGATCCTTGAGGTCTCTTCCAACCTTAATGATTCTATTATATTCTATTCATGGGGGGTTTATCCTGCCCCTGTGGTTAAGGAAAAGGACTGGAAGAGCATTTTCCATTTCATAGGCTGTTGTTAGACTTTGAGCTGGAAGACTGTGGGTTAACTATAGGTTAGCTGCTGCCTTGTTCCATGGTAAAGATGATACTGGAGGAAACTTCTTATTTGCTGTTGGAAGGAGCATAAGGTCTCTTTTATTAAGTCATCTTCAGCTGATATTTTAAGTATAATTCAATTTTCCTGTTTTTCTTCTGTGTGCTTTTCCAGGTCTGGAAGAATTTGGGGATTTTTTTTATCAGTCATCTCTCTATCCCAGAGTTTCAGCGTTTTCTCCGAGTAGGTTTTCACTGGCAGCTTTCCCCTAAGCTGCTGTTATTGTATCTTTCATGCCATTGTCTGTGGTGTGAAATGTTAAGCAGCTTAGCCATGACTTTAATTTCTCTGTTAAAGCCTGTGTTTTTAAATAGAGTTGGCCTGCTTCGCACCTCTCCAAAGTTTGTGGGTATCCTCCCATTGCACTCTTTCGGTGCAGGTTTTTACTTTGTCTGTACGTGATAGCAGCTTTCTGGGTCAGGCCCCTGAACTTAGAAAGTATTTTATTTTAGCTTCTTTCAAAAGTTGCCTATTTAATATTGTTAACTGCATAATTCTTGTTTTAAGACTGTTTTTTCCTTTTCATTTTATTCCTGATATCAGCTGCTTATTTCTCTTAAGCTGTGTGTGTGAGAAGTTAAATGTATTGTATCGTCTTTCCTACAGAGAATATCCCCTGCCTCTGATTTCTGCATCTCCAAAATTGCCTTCCACTGTGGGAAGCGGTTGGTGTATAGCCTATAACATGTCAATTTTGAATTGTGTTGGATACGCATCTTACAGTCCATGAAATCTTTTATTGATATTGATCTGAAATTGCCACCGTAATCGTGTTTAGTTCTCCAACGTGGATTTTTCTCGGTACTTTTTTGTTTCGCCTTTTCAAAGTTTGTGTTTTGTTCTCTCTTTGCATGAAAAGCGATCAGATCAGATGTCAGCTGCACTACACACTTTAATATCCTGGGTAGGTTGAGCTACGTTTTCATTCCAGTAGACGGGTTTTTAATCTGATCTATGGGTAGATATCTTACTAGGGGAATGAATATTCTACCAACAAGAAACCCCAGAGTGATTCTGTCAGTCTTTTGCTATCCTGACTCTTTGTATTATTATTTTTATTCTTTATTTATTTATTTCCAAGCACGCTTACCAATTTCATTCTTTGTGGTGGTTGTTGGGACTCTCCAATGTAAGCAGATGTCATGGCTGAGGACACTGTCACAATTTGGAGCAAGCTGCGAGTTCAGCAGCTCAGTTGTCTGCTGGTGTGCAGTATCCTGTAATTGTCATTTTCCTATATCACATTTGAAATGCAGCTTGCAGAAATTGGCTGTTAATTGGCTCCCAGTCCTTCAGCAATTTTTCGGCATTAGAAATCCTAATTTAATGTTCCTATTTCTGTGAGGAGGGAGAACCATTTTTCCATCTTGGTTCATCATGTCTGTGATGAATTCTTATATTTAGTTATAACTTTTAACCAACTCCTTAACGTTGACATAAGCTGTGGATTTTGAGAACACACTCATCTGTTTTCTCTGTTACTTGTATAGCTTTTGACCTTGCTGATTTCTAGTATCCTGGAGAGCTATAATTGTAGCTGGTAGAGAAGCGTTCATTTTAGAAATGGCTGTTGCATTTGGAATATATTACAGCCACTCCTCCGTGCCTTCCCCAGCTGCGCGGTGCTGTGCTGCTGCTGAAAGGGGACGTAGGAGCTCTCCAGTATCTGGCTTCGTCAGTCAGCCCAGCCTGAGAAATCATGAGAGGGGATTTGACTAACCAGGCAAGGAGGGGCTTGCAAAGCGCAGCGGAGAAACCCGTTACTTGGCAGGTAACAATTACAGACTGGCGAGTGTAGTAGCCTTCTTCACCTGCTCCTGATATATCCATGGGAAGAGTTGGCTTGTCAGAGCATCAGTGTCCAGATAATTTCTCTAAAGGCTCAATTTTTGAGACATTTAGCATAGAGTTTGCTGTAGTGGCAACCTCGTTTGGCTTAACGACTTAACTGCCCTGTTTGTCAAGTCTGCAGGTCACTGGTGGGGGTAACTGGGATGCAAGTGGGTCTGTAACACAGCAAATGACTTGCTTTTCATGTGGTCCTTGCTCTTCTAGACCTGCCTGTCTTGGCTTAGCCTATGCTCGAGATAGTTGCAACTCTTGATGTAGCTCACAAGGTTCCCATGATGTTCTCAAGTGTCTTCTGCTGTGTCAACATGCAGGTCCAGAGTAAGGGACCACTAGCCCAGATGATGTTAAAATTTAAATGAGATGTTTAAATGTATACCCATCCAGGCCATCAGCAGATGATTTCTCCAGGAGAATGATGTAGGAAACGGCGTCAAAGACTTTACTGAAGTCCATGTAGACAATATCCACAGCCTTTCCCTCATCCACTAAGCAGGTCACCTTCTCATAGAAGATCAGGTTGGTCAAGCACGACCTGCTTTCCATGAACCCGTGCTGACTGGGCCTGATCAGCTGGTTGTCCTGTACGTGCCACGTGATGATCTGCTCCATAACCTTCCCCAGCACCAAGGTCAGATTGACAGGCCTGTAGTTCTCTGGATCCTCCTTCCAGCCCTTCTTGTAGATGGGTGTCACATTTGCTAACTTCCAGCCAGCTGGGAACCTCCCCCACGTAGCCAGGACTGCTGACAAATGATGCGAAGTGCCTTGGTGAGCACTTCTGCCAGCTCCCTCAGCACCCTTGGGCGGATCCCATCCGGCCCTATAGAATTGTGTGTATCAGAGTGGTGCAGCAGATGGCTAACCATTTCCCCTTGGATTACGGGGGCTTCATTCTGATCCTTGTCCCTGTCTTCCGGCTCAGGGGGCTGGGTACCCAGAGAACAACTGGCCTTACTCTTAAAGGCTGAGACAAAGGCGGCATTTTCCTCATCCTTTGTCGCTGTGTTTCCCCTCTGCCTCCAGTGAAGGATGGAGGGTCCCCTTAGCCCTCCGTTTGTTGTGAATGTATGGACAGAAACTTTTTTTTTATTGTCTCCTACAGCAGTAGGCAGATTAAGTTCTAGTTGGGCTTTGGCCCTTCTGATTTTCTCCCTGCACTGCCTCATGACATCCTTATAGTCCTCCTGAGTTACTTACCTCTTCTTCCAAAACTCCCCCTTTCTTTCTTTTTTTTCCTGAGTTCCACCCAAAGCTCTCTGTTCGGCCAGGGCAGTCGTCTTCCCCGCCGGCCCGTCTTTCAGCACTGGGATCTGACCTGCTCCTGCACCTTGAAGAGTGTCCAGGCTTCCTGGACTCCTTTGCCCTTCAGGACTGCTTCCCAAGGGACTCTGCCAACCATGCTTCTAAACTATATATATTACTCTATATAAAAAATGAAGCATGTAGGTTAGACACGGTACTGAAGGACATGGTTTAGTGGTTAATAGGTGGGGGGGGGACGGTTGGACTGGATGATCCTTGAGGTCTCTTCCAACCTTAATGATTCTATTCTATTCTAATGCAAAATGAGTGTTATTTGAATGTCATCTTCATTGATGTGACATGGAATTACAATGAAAAAATGTTCAGGCATGCATCTCCAGCTTTCCTTGGGATCTTGGACAGTGTTCCATATTACTGCTACCACATGTAATCACAGGTGGAGACTGTGCTGCGAGGGATAATCTCTTGTTGTTTGTTACATTGAGTGCTTTTTCTTTTCTTCTCCTGGTTTTTAATGAGTCCCTTTCTGAAGTAGGCTAAGCCTAGTTGTCCTTTTATCAAATCCCAGTTGGTGATCGCTATTAGCAACGAGATAACACGTTTTCACAAGCTTGCACCTGGCTTTAAAAAAAAGAAGCGTGTGCCGCTTTGCACGTAAGCTTTGTCTCTCTAGGTTATAAGGGTTCAATTTGAATAGCTGATTCATGTTCTGTGCTTAGATACCTAGTACTTCGGCTTTGTGAGAAGCTGTAGTGTTTTGTTGGGCTTGCATTTCACTAAATTAAGGAACCTGGAGAAGTTTTAAATGCAGAGATTTTCATCCCTGTTGAACAGCAATGATTTACAGTCGTGACGGATGGAAGGCAGAAGCTGAGTTGCTGCTGTAGGTAGGTATGAGGATGTTTTGTAAGAAATAGTTTCCTTGGTGGAGGATCTCTGTAGCCTTAATCAGTTAACTGCTTGATTAGAACTTGAGTTACTAAATCGGTTATGTGAATATCCATGAAGTGGTTACTGAGTTCCTTCCCAACAGCTCTTCTGCAGACAAAAAAAGGACTGTAGAATCCAACATTTCTTACAACCACTGGAAAGGATGTTTTGTGTTTCTGAACCTTGGATCGGGTCCTACGGCACTAGGAACAATGAGGTGATTTAGTAACTCGGCATGTGTTCTGCTTGTTTCTTACCACCCGCCCCACCACTCGGTTTGGACTATCTTAATTTTACCAATAGAATCCATACTGGCTTTATATGAGGTTCTTGTCTGTGGTAGTGTTTCCATGAGCTTCTAAGGTGCCAGCAAGGCAGAGTTTTGGAGTGGACGCTAACATTACAAACTCATGGGGGGAGGAAAAAAACGGAATGGTTTTCTGGCACGTGACCCCTGAAATTTCAACATATCATCTGCAGAAAACTTAAATCTTCAGTGTTTATGTATCTGGCTCTGTGCTTAGTCTTCCCATCAACAATAAGTAGCATCTCCCTGTTTAGCACTGTTCTGAGTAAACATGTTTTTAGGAAGCAGAATGTATCTTTTCTGGCTGAAGAAGATACAAGAGGAATTGTACTATGTCAGTTGTTCAGGTTAAGTTGTTCTTAACTACCTCTGGGAAAAAAAAAACCACAAAACAACAACAAAATAAAACGGATGGAGAACATTTTTTCTTCATATCTTTCTGTGATAGGCAGCATCCTTCTAACAGAATGACCTGTATTAAATTATGGATGAACTGTATAGCAAAACTAACAAAAAGGGCAGTATTTTCCATCCATTTTCCCCCCATGTATCCCCCAGATGGCATTCCTCTATAGGCATTCCTGTAATTTCACCGTGGGACAAGCGAAACTATGCCCCCATGCAGCAAAGACTTGGTGGTGTTGGGATTTCAGTGACACAAGTGGGAACAAGGAACTCTGGTTTCGTTTGCAGCCCTTGGGTGATTATTGCAACAGACTTCTTGGTAGCTGCTAAACTTCCTGGGAAAAAAACCCCACTTTTTCTGGTGAATTAACTTGTGTATTTGTTTCATGTGGAGGTTGGCCAGGAGTTTCATCTGGGCATAGGAGCCTGTCACCCCAGCAGGTTGGGAGCACAGTCCCTGGGTAGGGGTGCTGGGGAGATGCTGCATACGCTCCCTCGGGGCAGCCAGAACCCTTGCCCAGCTGTTTGGAGACACCAAGGAAGAAAACAAGATCGGTGCTAACTAGTTCCTGAGGGAACTTTAGCTCAGCCCTCTGTGCGAGGAAGCTGGTTGTTGTAAAACAGTCTTCTGGTTGAGGAGCAGCAAGCCCCCAGGCTGCCGGGGTGGTGGGTGAGAGTGATGGAGTCCTCATAGAAGAGCTTTAAATTGTAGATAAGCCCTTAGCTAATTAACTCGCTTCCTGAACTCTACATCTTGCATGAAGTGAGAATATTTCACAGGAAATAGAGCAGCTGACCACAAAAAATGTGAGGATTTGGGTTTGTGGATTTTTTTTCCTCACCCAATACCAGCTGTATTAAGTTGTCAGTTAGAGCAGCGCAGGCTGAAGTCCTGGCTCTGGGTTAGGTCATACAGTGCTTGCCACCGAAGACCCTCTTTAGGCTCTGTATATCTCAGGAAGTTTTAAAAGCTGTAATTTTAATTGTAGTTTGATATTGTATGGCTACATCTGTACTGGTAAACTAAATAGGGCCAGAGTGCAGGCTTGAGTGTAATTGTGCATTTGGGTGATCTTCACCAGCTCCGGAGCATGGTTTTGGCTGAGGGCTTTCCCTGAGCCGTGCCCAGGTGTGGGCATGTCTCTGGAGGGGAGTTTGGGCCTATAGGTGGGAGCTACACTGTGCCAGAGAACTGTCACTGAACTGCTAATTGCTCTTTACTGGGATAATATATTTATTAAGGTGAAGAGGGTTTTTGATGTTCTGTTTCGGGTTTTTTTGGATGCCTGGAGCTCACAAGCACGTGTTCGTACATACACATCTGTGATAGGAGATGGCAGAGCCGTTTCTGCCCCGTGTGGGAGTGCGGTGGCAAGGGAGCAGGCTTGCCTTCCTCCTGTGCCACAGCAGGGAGCAGGAGAGCCACCCTGCTAGGAGAGGTGGGAAGGTCTTACGCTCATGCTCGAACCCCAAAATGTGCCTTCATAGCCTGGTGGTTATAGCTGCCTCCTGGGGGCTGTAGGGGGGATTTCAGATCTGAGACAGCGGAGGGACTGAACCTCAGGTGTCTGTATTTAAGGCAAGTGCTTCAACCACTGAGCTGTTGAAGAGAAGGGGAACGATGCCTTTGAACTGCTTAAGGGGAAGAGGTAAAAAAAGCTCCCCCTTTTAAACGCTCTTAGCAGAGGGGAAAGGAAATGAAACAAAGAGCGAACTCTGGTAGGGAGATCACGCCTGGGAAGCTGAAACGAGGGTTTTACCACCCCGGACAGTGCCAGATTTTACAATTTGTTCCTCTCCGCAGCATTTCCCAGGGTTATGCCAGGCTCCTGCCCACCCAGCGTTCGGTCTTCGGTGAGCCCCGCTCCTGGCATGCCTCGCGGTGCTGTGTACCCACCATGGAGCGGGACCACCGTGCTGCCACGTGGCATATTCCTCCGTGGTTCCCACCTTCTACAGTACCTTCTGCAAACGCTGATTTGTCTTTCGTGATCTAATCTGTGCTTAATAACTAAGAGAATTAAGACTCATTCACATAGTGTTTTAAAGGTTGTGTATAACTACAAGTCTGTATGATTTATTTTTTAAACGTACTTTTTCTGATGTTAATTCCTCCTTAATGCAATTGGGTTCGCATCTGAACAGATTCTATTACTTGGTCAAGTCTAATTCTGGGACTTTGGAGGAGCTTTTATAAAATACTCGTGAGTTTTCACCCTCTTTTTGGTACCATATTCATCTCTGACTTTTGCAGTTCCATGAAATACAGCCTTGAATTGATGAAATTAACTTTTCTTGATCCAAGAGATTAAATGTGGCTGTAAATTTTTAAGCAGAACCAGTTGCTGCAATTCCCCATCAAAGAAAATCTTGCGGACTTGAACGAGTAAGACTTAGGGAGAGCGCTCTCCTGGGGAAGCTGATTAGTTAATACTTAAGTAATATCTTTTTCTTTCCTCTCCCCCTGCATCTCCAGACCTAAAACAACACAAACGATTCCTAGATCAAAAGAACGCTTGAGTCCCTTTTATCGGACAAATATCACAAACGGTAGGCTCTTACTTTTCACTTGAGTAATGGCACGGGCTTTCACGATTCCTTTAATAAACTTGAAGTAGGTCATAATACCCACCACTACATCCTTAAACTGGTATAAATCTTGGTTTCCAGAGTTTTAATTACAGTGGCTGCTCCCATTAGGTGGTCTTGTTTCATGGCAGGATGCTAGACAGCTCTCTTGCTCTAAGTCATTTATGTGGACTGCGGGTATGTCTGTCAAACCATAATGAGCAATGAAAGAATGAAGAATGTTAATTTAACTGATGCTGCTTTTGCTGTTAACGTAAGTACCACCAGCTGCACCTCATAAACATTGCTGTTTGCTTGCCTGCACGTCGCCATTCAGCGAGACCTAGCGTGATTGATAGAGGCAGAATTAGACTGATGGCTTGCACGCTGCAACTTTTCTCCAGCCCTACTTCTGTGAATGCTTTTTTGTTGCAAGAGACAGCTCCTAAAATTTAATTGCTTTTCGAACTAGCAAGTGCTGCTCGTGTAAAATGCTGATAATTGGTTTATGACATAGAGGTATTATAAATTAAAGAGAGGTCAGCGCAGATAATGTGCGTATTACCTGCTAGAGGAGCGGTGGTTGGGTAGAAGTGACACTTAGGAGATGCTTGCTTTGGCGTACGGGGGTTCTCAGTGCTCACACATGGCTTCTTAAACAATGGGACCTGATAGGAAAGGACTGGCTGCAACAATAGCAGTGCTCGAAGTCACTTTATAATTAGAGAAATTACTGCATAATGCACAACTCCACGAATGGGTTTTTTTTCCGGCCCGTTAAGCGTTCATGTAAACCTTCAAAATAAAGCTCCTCTCACTTGTCAGTTGTGCTGTGCACTGAGCAAAAGCATATTTTGTTCCTCTTGGATGGGTCGTGAGGAGGGTGATTAACCCCAAGAATTTGACACAGGCCACTTGCGCTCCGGTGCCAGCTCATCCAGAAGCATCTCTCCCTCTCGCCCTTGCTCCACTGATTAAGGTGCTCCTGTATCTCTTAGCGTGACGCTGCACTGACATCCTGTCCAACACTTTGTCTTGATGGTTTCTTGAAGTACTTCTCATCGATAGCACAGCTCCATTCTCACTCTGTCCTGATCTACCCAGTTATTTTAGAGGTGATTTACTACATGTTTCCATTTTTACTCCAGGTGTATGTCAGGGTGAAATGCTCTAAATCAAAATGATAGCAGTCTTTAGGTTTTAAATTATTTAAGGTTTAAAACAAGGAATACTCATTTAAGTAATTGATTTATTTTGGTTCTGTATTGTGTATAACTTATTTCCATAATATTAGTTAGTAATAATTGAAATGTTATGACTTGCAACTAAAAACCTTATATTTATATAATTCTTTGCTAGTCATAATAGTATACTTTTATCTCTGCACGCTATTAGGTTTTAAAGCTTTATATTCTTTGTTGAGTAATAAATATTGCAGCTTTATTAAAATTTTAACAGATTAATTAATTCATGGTAAGCCATAATTTGGATATTTTTCTGAACACCTACAATGAGTGAAGCTCCTGGTCTTGGGCAGAGATGGGGAAGAGGCAGGACGAGGCAGAACTGGTGGTTATGACTCACAGGACCCGCTGGTTACAGCACTGGAACGCAGCCGGCGTCTGGTCCCCGCTTCTGGGATATGCCTGGGAGGGATGAGAGCTGTAGTGCTCCCTGGTTTCTCGTGTCTGTAAGATACCGTAGGGTATGTTACTCTTCCACACTTTCTCTTTTTGTAGGGTTTTTGATGTTTTATGTAGAACAAAGTAAGGTGGCTCCTTAGCAGTGTTTGAGTGCTGCTGCGTTTAGCTTCTGGATTGCAGAGCCAGATTGCAGCCTCGCTGCTCCGACTAGCACAGTTCTGGTACGTAGGAAAACACAACAGCCTTAAAAGCGTTCAGGCCAAGTAGAGAAAAACCCACACAGAACTGGCCTTTAAATCATTAATACCATGGGTGTAAACTCATGCAGCTCGCCAAAACCATGTGCTGCATACTAATGCCCTGCTTTGGTCCTAGCCTGCCCCATAGCCTGGCTGTATCTAGGCTTTAGAGTTGTTCAGTTTTATTGATTTCAAAGAGAATTACATATATGCAAACTTCGGGTGTCCATGCACTTAAGTGGTGTAATGAGATTTTCCAAAGCTGCTTGCATGTACTTCTAGGGACCTGGGCTGGTTATTACATGGCTCCGTGCCTGTAAGGCTGTAATATTAGGCTATAATATCTTTCTCTCCCACTTGGTTCTCTTTTTCCAGCCTGTGACTGAGAAATTAACTTTTCTTGCCTTTATTTTCAGTGAATTGGTCCCAGTAAAGAAAATACTTTCTGAGTAACTGCTGACTATGTTGAAATAAACAGATTAAAAATGTAATTCTGGACAGCCAAGGCCAAAAAATTTGACTACTTGGGAAAGGTTACAGAAGGAAAAGCTAAAAATAGTAGCACTTAAGCAGTTAAAAAGGTAAAAATATAGCTATATGCTTGAGCTTTACAGTGTTTAAATATGCAAACATGCTTGAATTGACCTTGGATGGCAAGAAGATCTTTGAGGTTTTTTTTAGTTTAATAATTTCAAGGTGTTATCCTTTTACTTGTATCTTTTATTCTTGTACTCATATCATGTGAGAATTCACTGATACCATTTAACATTTTCTTTAATTCTTAGTCAGTTTAAGCCCTTATAATATACACGAGTTTTAATACTTTTTAAAAATTAAATTAGAAATTAGTACATTTTAATGCCATATACCTGAGAAATATTTATTTTAATACAATGTAGTATGAATTTCAGTATGCTTTCTTAAGGGGAAAACATTTTACTCTTGTAAGAGTATTTCCGTTTAGTGAACATCTAAAACTATATCATTTATAGCCACTAACTATAAAAGTCTTTCTTCCATAAATCAAAGGATCATTTTACTGAGTCTGACAAACAAAATTCCATTAAAATTTCATGTAATCTTCAAAAATCTTCTTTTTGGCTACTTTACCCCCATCCCCCCGAATATGTTGTGAGCAAACCCAGGGAGGTGGTGCAGTCACCATCCCTGGGAGTGTTTAAAGAAGGGTTGGATGTGGTCCTTAGGGACATGGTTTAGTGGGTAATAGGTGGGGGGGGGGATGGTTGGACTAGATGATCCTCGAGGTCTCTTCCAACCTTAATGATTCTATTCAAACCAAAGGCGACTATGTGGGTATATTCAGATACTGTTTCCGCTCTTACAATGTGTGACTCAACAGAAGACCCGTCCTCCCCCTCAGTGTTGATTCTTCATCCTATTTCCATTGGCCAACACAAATTTTGGGTGGAACCTGTGAAGCAAATCTCAGTTCCTCAGTCCATGTTGGCACACAGAAGCTTTTCCAGCGCTTCTTTCAGCGGTGGCTCTGAGGGCATCTGCTGCTGAAGCCTTGTGCTGCGGTAGCGAAACAGGCTTGGCAAGAGGCGGCAGTGGTTAATTCTGTGTCCACTTGCCACAGTAGTGATGTGAAACTCACAGCTGAATACAGTTTGGGGAAGTGAAGAAGGGATAAGACCCCAAGTGAGTTATGGAGGGGTGACATCCTTATGGTTGGTCTTTCATCTAGTTTCAGAAGAGGTTGCTGCTGTATCAAGCACTGTAGTAATCCATACTCTGGTTGTGTTGCTAATCCTCAGGTACGCAAATATATGCTGATTTTTTTTATTTTTTTTTTTCCAAGAAGGAAAAGCTTCTTTGTTTTAGAAGGTAGGAGAACCTTGGGGCAGTAAGTCTAACTGGGTTTAATTCGCCTCAGTTTATAGGGTGGAGATGAAAAAATGAACAAGGAGATATGTCAGCCTTCTAGCTCTTCCTGTAACCTATGGGGTGTCCGGGTAAGGAGTAGCTTATCTGTCCGCGTGGAAGTCATAAAGTCAGGATCAAATGGGTGGGACTCCCAGCTTCAGCACCTCTTTCATGAGTTGGTAACATTTCCTTTTCTTTCTGTCTGGCACTGGTATACGTTTTGCTGTTAACAGATCTACTGTAACAGGAGTGCTTCAGTGGATTAAATATTTCATGTTTAAAATTGAGTGGGTGGCGGAAATTAACTTTTTTTTTACCAAAAAACCCCACCCAACAACTTCTGATCTCATGTTAGAAATAATGTAAGGCAGGCTGTATTAAGCAATCAACAAGTAACGTTTTTGTTTTCAATGACTCCACTTACCTTGTGCTGATTTTCATCAGGATTCCAGATAATATACTACTAACCATTATTTTCTCACCTAGTTTGCTCAGTACTGACAGGTAATGGATGATCCTATTACAAATAAATTTGACACTGCATCCATGAAAATGTGAAAATTGGAGTCTCTCATCATTATTTAAAATGTGTGCTCACTCACTCAAATGAGGTATAAGAGTCTACTTTGGAGATGAAGTAGGCCAGATCGCTGGAAAGGCTGCTTCAGTGTCACACAGGTTAATGCAGATGTATTATGTATTTATATAGCCTATAGAAGGATAACTTTTTTAGCAAATGATTTGGACTGAATGTGCACTTGATCAGGACCCTCATTAATAACCCATGGCCACACTGTTCTCGTGGTAAGAAGTTACCCTTGCCATCAGAAAGATTAATTCTGGGGCTGTCTGTTGTATTTTGGGAGAAAGAGTCCAAAGAAACAGGTGAGTCGTGTTAAGTGCTGAACAGAGATCCATATAGACTGAGCTATAGATTAAGATTCTGTGCTATCCCTGACGTTTTGATTAAAATGGCCGGTTTTTTTCAGCCACAGTTCTGGAAATTGAAGTAAGCCTGCTTTTCTCTGAAGGTGAGGGTGTGCTCACACTGCCTCCACCTCATTGAGGGCCTAATGCAAGACTGCACCTCCATGCATGAGAATCCAAAGATAAATTGGCTTTTTCCTGTTGAGTGTTATGTCATGCCCACGTTTCCATGTGAATTGCCGTAGTGTAGTCAGAAGATAGCAACTAGTGTGAGGATGAAGCCATGAGATTTGATGCAAAGGAGGGAAGAATTGGTCAAGCATGTGACAAGAAGCATTTTCTTTTATACTGGTAATTGGATTTCCTCATTCGATGGATCATGAGAGAGCAACATATTTGAAATTCTTTGGAGCATGGACATCTTCAGTTGATTTGTCCTGGACTGTCACAAAAGTTTCGTTATTTTGCATGGGCCTTGCACATCTCTGAATCTATTCAGAGTTGTTGCAGAAGCCATGCAGCACAGGGAAACAATTTTGATAGATCTTTTCCCTGAGAATGTGTGCCTGTAGCACGACATTCAGGTTGTGTAGCTTGCGGAAGTGATTGAGGACCAGTTTTCTGGACTAATCGCATGAAGGCAGTCAGTGTTTCGAGAGTCTCTGAATTATGCGTATGGCAAACGGGGACCATAAGAGAGGACACTGAGTGAGAAGAATTTGAGTGGGGGTGTTAAATGGGATGAAGAGCTTGTACCTGGAAAGTACTTCATCAGAGAGCTGGAGCTGTGGAGAAGGCTTTTGTACTAATCTTGACATCCCTGTTAGGCCGCGAGGAGAAAACTGTGAAAGTAAACAGCAGCATCCCTGGTGCTGGAGCATGATCATAGTACATACTCTCTGTCATCAGCATATTCTCTATGTCAAGAAATGAGTGTGTGATAGTCTTATTCATAGCCTTTGATGACAGGCTGCAGGACACTGCCTGGGGCTGTAAGACAAATAACAGTAGTCTTCTCCATGGGTGCTATCTGACTTCTGAAAAATGAATACCTTCCTGACTGTGCCGGTGCTGGTTTGTAAGGCACAAGCAAGCTCGCTGCTATCTATGTAGCTGCTGAACTTGCACGTGTTTTAGTCAGAGCTGTAAACAACTGTGTCAAGGGAAGCGCTGTACTTCTTCACCTGGAGTCTTCATGTCTCTCCAGATATGGTCAAAGCATCATGAAGATGGTAGTAACTTAATGATGTGAAATGACTTGTTGCAGTGCCTCATTCAAAGTAGTTTTGTGGAGACTGTCTACCAACCTTCTTGAGAAAGCTTGCTACTTGGGAGGTGATGTTCTGCACTGTTGTGGTGCTACCAACCAAGCAAGCAACTGAAAATACGTGATTGCCAAGAAAATATGAATCTTCTAGGAAAATACTCTCCCTCCACTTATCTCATATGTTGGCATCTGGACGATTGCAACCTCTTCTTGGGGAGAGTTAGCTCTCAGACTACCCACTGATGAAAGTTTCTCAGCACCATATGTAAAGAGCCCAAACCTTATGTTTTTATGTAACCTAATTCTTAAATTAAATCTAGCAGTTCAATTTTAACAGCATGATCTCCTGATGCAATTGAATGAAATCTGTGATGGTCATACGTGCTAAAATCAACAATTCACATCAGGTGAATAAATTCTCACTGTGATCTTTTTCTAATTATTCTCATGGAGTCAAAAGTTTGATTGACTTTAACCTGCTCGCCTCCCACACTTCCTCTTCTGTATTCACTTGCTTTCTTCCCTTTCCTCTAAAGGGGATCTTTTGTAACTGATCTGTTTATTCGGCTGTTTCTTTGGGGATGACAGATTAAGCTATAGATCTTTTTTTAGTGTTGTAATTGGGAGGTGGAGAGAGGGGATTAAGAGCTATGTTACACTAGTATGCTGCTGGCAGTCAGCTTTGGAAATTTGGTGTGTGCTTTGGAAAAGTGGCCAAGATCTGTGCCTCAAAGGTGTGAGGTTTGGAGCGTTGTCATTCCGATGTTGATTTGGGGTATAATAAATGGGACAGCTGATAAAGGATTGAGTAAGAGAAATATAATTAATGCCAGTCAACGTGAGCTTATAGAAAATAGATCCTGTCAAGCAAACTTGATATCTATTAAGTGTTTTTAATGTGATTGCAAGTTTGATATTTATGGCTTCTGCAAAGCATATGAGTTGGTGACACCATTTTGATTAAGAAACTAGAACAAAATAATTTGATTCGGCATGTGTGAGTGATGGGAATTGAACGTGCCCAACGTCAGCTGTTTAGTTTAGTGCCCTACGCTAAACTAGTTGTCCTAGGCTCCCTCTGAAGTCAGTGGAGCAAGGGAGCGGGCTATTGCTGCGCCCCTGCGTTGACACTAGCAGACTGTGAGCTTGTAGGACAAAGCTGTTGTGTTGCCTGTGTTGGCAATCTTAACATACGTCCATAGGAGAACTTGAGGGAGGCTGTGCTAAAGCTTGGTGCGACCCTACTGCAGACGCTTTGAAATATTGTGTTCAGGTCTGTCACACCTCATGGAAGCTGATGACGTAAGGAGAGATGGAAGAAGAGTGGTGATAGTGGCTAAGGGTTGGAATAAGCCACTGGGATTGCTTGCAGTCATTCATTACCCTAATCCAAGAGAAGGAAAGGACTGATTAGCTTTTTTTTCTACATGGAAAATTTTAAGAAAGGACTAGAGTCTTCAGTCTGTTGAACAAAAATATATCAAGATTCTTTGTCTAGAAATATAAGCCAAGAAAACTCATAATAGAAAAAACAAATAGATGTTGACAGCAGGAATAATTAATCACTAAAACCTTTCACCACCACCCCCAAGGCATCTCTAGAAATTTGGTAATCGTGACAGGATTTTTATTTTTTTTCTTCCTGAACAAGGCAAGAAATTGAGTCCTGTACCTTTATAATATGCAAGGTCAAAAGGGGACCACTAGGATTATCTAGTCAGTAATAGTGTATTGGTCCTTGTGAAAAGAATGGAGTTTCCCTTGCTGTAGTCAACTTGTCGGTCCAAAATCAGTCTAAGAGAAAATGGAAACTATTTGGGGAATCAGAGGTGACTTCTGTACCCAAAGGGTAACTCCTCTGGATGGACAGTCATAGCTATGAAAACCTTTTTGGGATGCAGTGTGTTGCTGGTCATACCACGCTGTAGCAGCATTATCACCTTGGCTGTAATTGCACTTTCCAGGCAACTTTGTACTTACATATTGCATAAGGGTGTTGCCTTCTCTTGAGGTGTGGCAGTGTTAGTTAAGAGTGTAAGAGAAACTCCCATTTGCCCTTTCAAGCGGAGACGGTTCTTTCTGAGCTAGTACTGTGCTCTCCCTTCCCATCAGACCCAACAGAACGAGCTTTTAGGTTTTTCCCCTCATCCCTTCTGTTGCTGGGACGTTACGAACCAAGTGCAGTTCCTGTCCTCTCCTCAGTCAGTCTTTGTGTTGAGCAAGGTTTCACCTAAGACAAGGAGGGGCATAGAAAACTCGGTTAAGACCCAGGTACTTACTTTGCCACTGCCCTGGCTCTTTGGCGGGAGCCTGTTCCTATCCTGCTGCTCTCCAGCTCTCTAACGGCATTCCTCCCGCACTGCAGAAGGCACCATGTGGCCGTCTTCACACCTCCTGCAGCTGGTTGTTACCTGGCTCCCCGATAGTCCCTGAGAGTCTTACTAGAAGAGTAGGACTTTCTATTAAAAACCATCTGCAAATGACAGGTTTGTTCTGTTTCTACTTTTTCTACTGACTTTTTTTGATAAAAATCTGGAAAACACCTGAACTGCAGAAAGTCGGTTCATGATGTCAAAGTAGTTGAGGTCTTTTCAGCCTCAAATGCTTCAGTGCTTTGAACACTAGTCTCTCCCACCTGCTTCGGTGAAGCAATGGAGTTAGGAAGATATGTTAGTCAAGCTGTCCTAAAACTTTTCAGCCTTTTAATCGCAATGCCTTCAAACCATTTCAGCAGAAGGTATCTTTGCAAGTCTTTACTTCAATAAAGAAATAAAAGACCTTTCAAACACATGTACTTGCCTATTACCTTCATTGAATCTCCCGCAAAGCCAGCGGACTTCAATGAGTTGTGAAGAAGCTGGCTCCACTGTAAGGAAATCTGCCCCTTTTTACTAGACTGTATGTATTTGTTTCCAAAGAAACCTCACTGTTCGGGTGAACGATTTTGAACTGAACATTGCAGATCCATTAGAACTCCGTGTTTGTTTAAATAAGCAGTCTGTTCAGCGGGTCTCTTTTTGCATGTGAAAATTTTGCGGATCTCTTTTGAACTCTGCACATCTTAGTAGCTTTCCTTGAGCTTTTCCAGGGAAATAAAAATTAAATAAACTTAGAATGAGTAAGAAATTCCAGTTTATATCATCAGAGTCATCTGGTTGTGAGTCTTGCTACAGAATGCCACAGAAATTAATGTTCTCTGGGTAATCTAATTCTGTGTTTTAATGTGGTTAGGGGAAGGAGAGTCAAATGTATTCTTTGAGGATGGTCTCATAAAGAGTCTGTCTATGTTTTCTTCTGGAGTTTTGTTCAGTTGGGCAGGTATGTATGCTTCAACTTAATTTAAAGGCCTTTTGAAGAAAAAAATGAGACTTGATAGACTATTAATGCTGGATGTCTGATCTTCTAGGTCTGTAAACTCATTACTGACCTGTAATCTCTGTACATCTTGCAGCATTTTAAAAGTACTTTTGGGGAAGAAAAAGTATCTGTAAATTATCTTGGCAAACTTTGTTGTAATTGCTCATTGCATTTGGGTTTGCAAAAATAACTTTGTTTATGATCTGATATTTTTAATGGCATATTTCAGTGTTTCCATTTAAACTTCGAAGTGACATCTTTGTTTTTCCCTTTTAAAGAGCAGCATAATCCAGATGCCTGTCAAAGAGTTGTTGGTGTAGCATTTTATGAGTAATCCTTCTGTTTGAGTTTTTGTTTTGTCAGAAATGTTTGCCAAGCTCTTATAAAGCTCCCCATGAATATTATTGATGTATACTTCCTTCTAAAGAAGTGATTATCCATGCAGGAATACAAACTGAACAGGCAGTTCTAAATCACAAATGTTTTCTCAAAAGCTGCATAAGGTCATAGAAGGAGTTAATCTGTTGATGTGATGGAACAGAGGGGTACTGAGCTAAAATTGTTTTCCCCTTCCTTTTCCCCAGTTTAACTCTTGGAAGCACAGGCCAGCATTTGAGTTTGGGGAACTTTTTCAAAAGTATTCCACTGAATAACCTCGGGGTTACTGTCAGTCTGTCTAAATCTTTGATGAAGAGATGTTAATAGTTCCCTGCCTGCTTTCAGAGGGATGAGTGTGATTGCAAGAAACATTATGAGTAAAACATACCAAGTAGTCTTAGGAATCCAGCAATTATCATTTCAGACCCAGAGCTGTTAGACAGTACATCCAGTGATGCTCTCATTTAAATAGAATAGAATAGAATCATTAAGGTTGGACGTGACCTCAAGGATCATCTAGTCCCAATGCCCGACCACCCTTTCCGAGAAGAATTTTCTCCTCATCTCCAACCTGAACCTTCCCTGGCGCAACTTGCAGCCATTTCCCCTTGTCCTGTCAGTAGTTATCTGCGAGAAGAGGCCGATCCCCAGCTCACCACAACTTCCTTTCAGGTTTGTTGCTGTTAAAAGATTTTTAGAGATAACTTGCACTTCAGGCATGTGCAGACATCCTCCTCTCTGGTCATCTTTCGTGGGTGATTCCTTATTCCAGAGCAAATGCTCTGGGGTCTGCAGACCTTGCAGCATTTTAGCCTACAAATTAGTAGTTGGCTGGTTGTCACTTGGGGAAAAGAGATCTGTAAATTCTGTAATAAATAATAGATTAGGGTCAACATGCACAATAGCGTTCTGCAGGTGTCACCGTGCAGAGCAGTCACTCCTTCCCTTAAAGTCAAGTGAGGGTGTGAAAATGGGTGCATCCTGCAGCTCCAGCCCCCTGTTTTGTTGTTTTTTTTTCTTTTTTCTGTCCCAGCCTGCAACACTGGGCTGTAGCTGTGCCCAGCTTCACAGCCTGCAAAGCTTCTTGCGAGATCCATAGTTGCTCCCTTCTCAGACCACTTGCTTGGTTTTTGGACATGAGGACAACAGGTCACACCAGGCATTACAGAGCTTTTCCATGTAGAGCTGGAATAGCCCCAGTCTAAGTGCACCAGAGGTAGCTGGGATGGCAGCGGTAGTCCCTCACTGGCCCAGCACTGAGGGCTCTGGGTACGTTGGACTGTTCTCAACTCCCCTGTCCAGATGGCTTCCCGGTTGTGCGAAGCTCGGCTCTTTGCAGGGTGACTGATTCTGATTTCCCAGATACACTGCCTAGAAGTACCCTTTTACTGCTCGTGAAACAACTACTCAGCCTGCCCAGCAACCTTATATTGGAGTCTTTTTTGGTTTTTTTCCTCCCTTCTGATTTCTTTCCTTTACCTTGTTGATTTGCAAAGAGAGTGTGTGCCAACTGTGCCTCTGAGTGCTGCTTTCCCTTTCTTTACCACAGCTTGGAGCAGGGGTATGGAACATGGAGGAGGTCACGTTTGCAGTGCCGAGCAGCTTGTAAAGAGCATTTTTAAAGCACTTTCAGCTTCACAGTTGATCTATAGCTTGTCTGCATGGGCAGGCTTTCATAGAATACTTTTGCATTAAACTTTTTCTGATTAACTAACCTTCAATAACAGTGTCCATATCCGTGGCTTCCTTTCCATATGTGTTTTTCCAGTTGAGTGAGGAGATGTGGGCAGGCACTGTGTGGTGCGTTGCATTGTGGCTGAGGTCCGTGTTGAGAAGCTCTGCCGCAGACTTTAGGGTGAACTCTGCTTCAGTCCCCGAAGGACTCCTGGGTATCTCCCTGCTTTCCAGGAGTTTGCACATGCAGAACAGCAAGCGTAAGTCATTCCCTTCCCAGGGACCAATATGACAGCTGTAGTTTATTTTCTTTACTCTTTTTCTCATTTCCCGAAGAAGCACCATTGCTTCTGCAAAGAGAATGTTATTCTGGATCCCTTAATTTCACCAGTCATTGCTCAAACCCTTGGCTTTGTTCTAGAGATACTGCCTTCCACTCTGCTTTTCCCTGCCCTTTGAAATGCTGTTCAGCTTGCCCCTGGCAGGTGTGGTTGTGTAGCAGTAGAATAGAATAGAATCATTAAGGTTGGAAGAGACCTCCAGGATCATCCAGTTCAACCGTCCCCCCACCACCTATTAACCACTAAGCCATGTCCTTCAGTACCGCGTCTAACCTTTCCTTAAACACCC